>OZ020611.1:125290360-125599913 GCA_963971575.1 Liopterus haemorrhoidalis
GAATTCGATCACAAACATCTGTTTGGTCTCGATATCCAGGAGGGTTATGTCCGGCTTAGTGGCTGTCAGTAACCTCGAGGTGGGGAAGGAGTAATTCCAATAAATACGGCACTTGGAATTTTCCACCACCGATTCTATGTCAGAAGGGACGTACGGTATAACCGGTATTTGGTCAATACCATAGGCATGTCTAAGATGATAGTAGAGCACGCGGAGAGCAGCATTATGTCGAGACACGTAGTTCGACGCTGCAAGAGATGAACAAGCAGACAGAATATGCATAATCGTTTCAGGATGGTGGTGGCACAACCTACAGAGTGTGGACTCCGCTATTTGGAATATGCGGGCCCTGTATGCCAAAGTATTTAGAACACTGTCCTGACACGCAAACACAAAACCTTCTGTTTCTGATCTCAAACCAGCAGACATAAGAAACGAGAACGTGAGTTCGGTGGACAACTCTAGACTTTTAATATGTTTGAAGAACACAGAGTGCAAACTTTTACTCATGTGTTCTTTTGTCAACATGTCTGTCTCGCCTCGTTTCACCGAACTGGTAACTCTGTTGTACTCCTCCCGACAGAGTTGTACTCCAGCGTTTTCCCTGGCGGGACTCAAGTCTGCCAGGTTAAATCTCGTTGCTGCTCTTCGCGCTGCCTGGTAAAGAAACGCCCCTTTGCCACTAAATTCGTGCTCACTAACGAATTGTAATAGTGGGTCCTGACTTCTGAGGATACTGTTAGCTGTAACCAGGACGATTCGATCGTGCAAACACTCCAGATTAAGTAATCCCCGACCCCCATTTTGACGAGGGAGGTATATGCGCTGCACAGAAGATTTCGGTTGAAGACTTCGGTTGATGTTCATGATCTTTCTGGTTCTTCTGTCGAGATCCTTAAGATCATCAACATTCCATTTCATTACACCAAAAGTGTATGAAATTAATGGGACAGCAAGCATGTTTGTGGCAGCGATCTTGTTCTTGCCAGACAGAAATGATCTCCATATCTGCCTCAGTCGTGCCATATACTTGCTGCGAAGGGCCTGCTTAATAAAAGTGACATCCTGGACACCCCTTTCAGTGATGCCTAGAAATGTGTAAGACCCTTCGGCATTAAGATGTTTTATAATGCTCCCATCAACCAATTGAACATCTTCACCGTTGTCCAACCCTTTTCCTCTGTATATATGAAAAACAGCGCATTTTTCCAACCCGAATTGCATACCTATCGCGGCAGTGTACTCAGCAACAGATTCTAAGGCGGTCTGCAAATTCCTCTCGTTCGAGGCGTAGAGCTTCAAATCATCCATGTAAAAGAGATGGGTAATTTGGGCTTACGCTTCGACGGAGGACTCGCCATGTAGCCACTGCCGCGCCTAAGCTCGATCGATAGAGGAAGAAGTGAGATGCAAAATAGTAGCGGGCTTAGGGAATCTCCCTGGAAAACGCCACGCTTGAAATGTATCCACTCTGTCGACACTGCGGTTGATCCACTTGGGACAACAAATTGTGTCTTCCAGAGGGACATAAGTTGCCCAATGCATCTCCGGGTGGACTCGTAACATGCGCAATAATGTTAAAATGAGAGCATGTGACGTAGTTTCATATGCTTTTGCGTAGTTTACCTAGCCATTGACAGGTTGCGTTTGAAATACGCCGCGTCATGACAGACTGACCGGTCGATAATAAGATTTTCTTTGCAACCTGCTTGGCCCCTCTTCGATCCCCTCTGTTCGTAGATGTCTGACCAAACAGAGGCGATGGAGCTCAGTACCCGCTCGTTTAATATGCTGGTAAAGATATTTTACAGCGTATTGAGACAAGTAATAGGTCTATAGTTTTTCGGGTTGGTTAAATCACCTTTTTTGGGGATTAATACTGTACGCCACTCTGCTAACCAAGATTGTATTGGTATTTCCCCACGGATAAAAGAAGTAAAGTTTCGTGCAAGATGGCCGTGTGCACTGGTAAATGACTTCCACCAAAAAGCAACGATACCGTCAACTCCTGGTGCAGCAAAATTGCGCGCTTTTGATATAGCACGTGTTACAGGGGGCATGCCTGAGGATCTATAAGATGTTTTGTACAGAATTCCTCAAATCTCTCTAAAACTGGAGTGTTTTGCACGATCGTCTCGTGTTCATAAAGCTCCCTCCAGAATATCTCTGTCCTGTCGACTGATAACAACGGTTCAGAAACCTCAGGTTTGGCCATGAAAAGGCGTGACGGGATCGTGAGGAACATAGTATTTCCCTCCATGGTCCTAACCCGGTTGACCAGTTTCTTTCTTGCCAGGGCTAGTGCTCTCAATTTGTCCACCGCTTTCTGCTTTAGCAGAGAGAGAGTGGACAAATTCAGTGTGTGATGCTTTTTGCGCAATTGATGTAATATGCGCTTAGTATTCGCACTTAGCGGCTTAATACTTCGTAAAGCATCAATAGCACACTGAATATGAGAAGCTTCCTGGCGTGAACGCGTCATTTTCTTCTCTAATTGCTGTATACGCAGTTTGCCGTTAAAAGCCTTAGAGGCCAAAGCCCGCTTTGGCGTCAGCACAGCTGCTGCAGCTTATACAGCACAGTCGATATCCCAGAGACTACTCTGAGGGGAAATTTGCTTGTCAATAAGCTCATTAAGTCGCGTGAGTTCATCAGCACGAACTTTGAACTTATTGTGTCCAAGTCGGGTGCGTTCAGAATGAGGCGAGAGAAAGGCTAAAAAATCCTCACGAAGATTTTTTTCCGGTGAAGAGGGTATTATTTCTGCATTAGCTGGGGAAGACCCAGTGGCTATCTGCTTACCTCCCGTTGGTGGGCTTGCAGGTGTCGATGGCTGTACCGGTATTTGGGACAACCTTCTCGACTCTCTTTATCTCGATCGCCTCATCCTGCGTCGCAGGCGTGCTACTTGGTCGCGCACATTTTGTTGCGTCATGAAGTCCAGCTCGGAATGATTTTCATACCATTGTGAGTGGACTCTGACCATGTAGCCCCTGCGATGGGGTGATGCTGCCTCGTAAACCTGAAGCAGGTCTTCCTGCTCCTCGGGTGTCCACCTGTGGTGGGCCCGGCTAGCGGGATTGTAGCTTCGCCCAACTGTTTGTGAGTCCCCATCCGAGAAGGACCCGTTGTGGGAAGCTGTATGGTTTCTTATATTTCCTGGAACCATTTATACGTTTCATGGGAAGGTTGGCCCCATGAAACGGTGGCAGGATTCATCGACCAGATTATAGGGTCGACGTTACCCCCAATTGGTTCCTGCCGTGGTAACACTGTGGTAGCGATCCGGGGAGAAAGGGCACTAAGCCTTTTCGGTCAAAAGACCGCCGTACCCCGATTATTATTATTATTATTATTATTCAGGATGCGTGGGATCATTAGACCCAAAAGCTCGATATGGTCAGATGTTGCGACCATTGCGAACTTTCCTTGCGTGATTCAGGGTTCGCGGGATCATCAGGCCCGAAAGCTCAGCCAATAGCCAGGTGTTATGGCCATTAAGAACTTCCCCTGCGAATAAAATTATTATTATTATGATGGGGTTTGTCAGGTCTTGACAAGCGTCCACTAATCTCAAACTTCAGCAACCTTTTGAGCCGCGTCATACTAGAGACTAGTGGAGCTAAATACACACGACTGCATCCCAAACCCTGGCGATATGCAGCCGCGGAAATTACGCCAGATCCAGTGCCCGCACAATGCGGAGCGACCCTATTATTATTATTATTATTATTATTATTATTAATCCGCTGGACTACAAATTGTGGTCAGTGTTGGAGACATGACGAAATCCAAATTTGGAAAGTCAAAAGCAATAGTTGAAGAAAGCAGTGGCCAATTTATGATTTCATTTTCACCAAACGTCAAATGAATTTGTATTTCCTCTGGCCATTGCGTCGGATCTAGCACTCGGATCTATTCGGTAAATCAGAACTGATTGGATAGTCTTCTTATTTTTGTTGTTGATAGGAATCTCATGGAAAATGATAGAAATTGTAGCAATGGTGGCTTCTTTGTAATATTCTCCAGGATGTATTACTGCACAGTATGCATTGAATATTTGTGACAAACTTTTAGCGAAACAACCGTTTTAAAATAATAAATAGGCTAAAAACAAAAAAAAAAAAACATCTTAATCATCAAAGATGCGTGTACGGTTGGTATTCAGCGTATATCTGTCCTACCGACGCGTTGCGTTGTTTACATTGCTAAAGTAATACAACGAACAAACAATTTTCATATAATCCGGTCGTATAAATTGCATATTTTAATCAACTAGTTGCAATTACAAGTTTATTTAAACAAAAATTTACATATATAAATAAATAATGAAGAAAAACTGAGAACATCAGTTGTAAACCATAAAATGTATAGCGTTACTCGACATCTTGCATGTAAAAGCATTTCCAAAAAATCTATAAGACATTTTCAGATTATTATATTGTTTAAATTCTTGTGTTAACGACTTTCCGTTCTACAATGATTTGTATGTGCTAACATTTTTATTAACATTTTGTATTTGTCATTAAATTATTAACTATATACTTTTTTTACAGAAACAGTGTCAAGTGGCAGTACTGCCACTGGGCACAGGAAATGATTTGGCACGAGTTCTTGGATGGGGTTCATCCTGTGATGATGACACCCATTTACCTCAACTCTTGGAAAAATACGAAAAAGCAAGCACGAAGATGCTAGATCGTTGGAGCATAATGACATTTGAAAGGACGATCGCTATTCCAAAATTATCACTGACTCCAAATGATCCACCCAACATATTGCATGATCAAATATCGCAATATGAAAGCTCTCTTACTTCACATATACAGAATATTTTACAGTCTGATGAAACATCCGTTGTTTTAAATTCTGCGAAACATTTATGTGAAACAGTTAAAGATCTAGCATCGCAGGTTGCAGAAAGCTCCTTAGCTAGAGGCGATGACCAGCTTAGTTCAAAATGTGATACATTACATCAAAAACTGGATCTTCTTCTGCAGGCTTTAACTAACGAAGAATTCGAAGCAATTAGTTTAGAGCATTTAAATGAAGAGCCCGCAACAACTAAGGACGAATATAGAGAAGACACTGACAGTAAGAAATCCGAAAAATTAGAGAAAGATTTAAGTAACTTCAAATGTAGAAGCCGTAGAAGAAGTAAATTTATCGAAAGAGAATCGTTGCACTTGAGAGCCAATAGCTTAAAAAGAGCAATTAGAAATTTAGTAGAACACACGGAACAAGCAGTAGATGAACAAAACAAACAAACTAGTACCATTAATATACCTACTATTAAAATATCCATCTCAGGAGATTTCAGTGATACCGTGGAAGGCTGTGAATTAAAACATATGGATACATTAAAGGTGATTATAATTTAGCCCACGATGGCTAGTGACATATTATCCTTTACTGAGCTCATATTGAAATCACTCCTGACTTGTTATTGCTTAATAACACATTTATTATTATTATTATTTTATTTATTTTACATCGGCCTATTTCTGCAACGTGGCTAATCGCCGATCATATACTTGGAAGAGGGGTGAATGACTGTGAAAATGAAAGTAATGTTAACATATTATTCTCGCCCGAATAATATCACCAACGGGGAATCGAACCAGCAACCTCACAATTCAGACTGTTTTAACTGTCAGAACTGCATGATTTAATGATCTCGGCCACTCCGTTGGCTTTTAATAACATAATTAAAATAAGGTAAAATCAACAAAACGAATCTAATTTTAACTATTATAATCAGAAGATGAACCCCACTCGTTAAAATATAATTCACTGTCACCGTCTTTATCAGCGGTTGGTATTATAAATTTATAGACTGTAAACTATAATATTAACCGCTTCCAGAGATAATGATAAGATATTATATTTAATGATTTTTGTAAAATATAAAATATCCTTGCCTTAAATGAGACTAAAATGAAGGTAATATGTAGTGTGATTCAATCTTTTGTTTTTGAGGTAACAAAAAGAAATAAATTATTTATAGTAATGAAATACATACAAAACCATCCCTGAAATGTGTGAAAATTCACACTTCACATCAATTTTTTTGTTTACTTTCATCCAGCACCGTAGCAACGGGGTGGCGTCGGGGCATATGCCAGGGACGCGAGGTTTAATAAGGGCGGGCGCCATTGCGGGTGAAAACCTTTTTTTTGCTCTTCATTTGCTTTTGGGAAATGAAGTAAATTTTATCAATTTACTTCATTTCCCAAGGACGCCGAAAACATTGCTACATTGCTACAGTGCTCTACTTTCATCCCTTATCCTGCAAAGGACAATATATAAACTTGAATATCTATTTTCAGATCAACAGCTTGTTGTTGATTTACAGACAGATAAACTTTGATTATTTCCGATCCTTCAAAGGCGTTGCTGGATTGACCTTCAAACAAAAGGCAAAATCTCGCTAGATATTTAATATAACGACCTAAAAATGTCCACAAGTTCATTTCGAACATTAATCTACTCAAATTAGATAAATTGAAGATGGTCGAGCGTGGACCTCCACACCACTTGACATGAAATAGGGTTCTATTTAAATACCATACTAATAATAGTAACAATACTTTGTTGTGCCTTAACATTCGTGCATATAGACAAAGTTATACAGACTAGGTACATTTCAATTCTAAATACAAATAATATCATGGTGATTTACGTATGATAAAATTTAACAACTATTAGGTATAACAAAATTTGGATAAAATCTAAATTAGACTATAGAATTAGATACGAGACTTATGTATAATAACTGCATTAAAAGAAATCATCAACTGAATATAATGCATTTTCTAGCAAGACATATTTTATTTCTTTCTTAAATAATGTGATATTGCTTATTTATTTTAAGGCAATAGACAAATTATTATAAAATTTACAAGCATTGTAGCTAATGTTTTTTTTCAAATTAGGCGATATGGTGTAGATCTGCTCTCTAATTTGATTTTTTTGTCTAGTATTCAGTGGCAGAACTTCATATTACCCTCCTTAGACTTTTTTTTGACCCTTAGTAAATTTATCAAGTCTTTGGAAATCAAGCGACAAAAAAAAATGAAAAATTTATATTTTCAGATTTAGACTTAAGGGTGCGCTCAACCGTATAGTTTATTATACAAGACTAACAATCTGAAATAAAGTGTGTAACAATCTTATACAACAACACTTTCAGAGAATTTTTATCTATCTAATAGAATATTTTTAATTGTAAAAAGAACTGTCATGTAATTGTAAATAAACAATTTGCATTATAGAGGCCATCTTGTAAACCATTCAACGCATATTTATGTACCATGCGGCAATTTGTAGCTAAATCTTCATTCTACAAATATATTTCATGATATTTTGTTCTCTTCTGAAAACTAATTATAGTTTTTGTACTTGGTAATCTACTTTTTCCGTCACCTCGAATCTGACGCGGTTCTCAATATAGGTGTTGGGGATAAAAATGATTTATTAGGTGTAAAGAATACTTGTACCAAGTGACATTTCATGTCGAAAAAAAAATGTTGACTTTTTTTGACGAAAAGAAATGTTGATTATTTGAACATTTCTACACAAAACTATATAAATATAAAAATTATTTGAAACCCACAAATATATTTAAAAAATTACAGATGTTGTGATACCTTCTATTAAGATATCGAGCAGCAACATTGTTACAATAATTTTTTCTGCAATCAAAAATATCCTATTAGATAGATAAAAATCTGTGCAATACTTGATGTATAGATTGTCACTAACTTTATTTCCGATTGTTAGTTTTGTATAAGAAACTCATTATCTCTGGGGGTTGTAGCGTTAATCAAAAATTAACCCTAAATCCCTCCAACTGGCATTAGTTGTGTAGTTCTAAATCTCCCTCAAGACAATACCTGGTAGAATATGTTATCTCGACTTCATAACTAACGAGGGAGGCTTTACAAAAATAATTTCGGAACTGACTCAAATATAATTTTATAGAATATGAGCTGTTCCAGAGTAAATTTGGGAGAAATGTGAATATCTAGTGAAAACAAAGTTAATTTTATTGTTTAATTGAAAACCGAAATCACCACAAAATTGTTTAATATCTGATATTAATAAGTTAAAACTATAAAAACTTTAAAAATATGGAAAAGCAATATCTTATATCGGTAATTTACTACGCTATAGGTGAATAAATTAAATTGAAATATCTTCTATATTTGTCTAACATAACTGTAAGTTTAACTAAATTAATCTAAAAAGAAGAATAGATTTTAATTTTAGTAACCTAAACAAAAGTATTAACTACAACTACTATATTATTATATACACATGGACAAAAGTAGAACATAATTTAATTTTTTTCAAATATCGTCGTACTAAAAGAAATTTCAATTAACTAAGTAGCACTTGGCATTAGAAGTAAAAGATTATTTTATAAAATAGAAATAAACAGTCTTAAGTTTTTATGCACAAAAATCGGGACAATATATGTATTTCCTACTACTTGGTACTATGGAATTGTCTAAATTCGATATTGTTAGTCAATTTGTACGGTTACCATGGTAACCGTTCGAAATGAATTGCGCGTGCGCATTAATGTCTGTCAACAATATTTACATTGTATTGTCTTGATTAAAATTATTGCTTGATTGAAACAAGGTAATAATAGAAAAATTATAGTGGGCAACATGCGCTGAATACATGGCATTCCGCGCTAGTTGCACTATATACTATTACTAGGAGAAAAGCCCGTCGTTCGACGGGGTAAAAGTAAGAACCAAATTAAAAAGGCAATATTAGAACAGTAGTGGCGTTTATTGATGAGACATGTACCTAGCTTTCTTTCTAAATATAATAAATTGTCAAGTGCCCAGTTAGGCAAAGGAAATAAACTGATTTAAAAAAGAAACTATAAACATCTGTATAACAATTATCAAGGGTAACGAATATTTAAGCCATCTTCGTCACAGATTACAGAAACAGAAATTAATATGGAGCTACTGATCATGTTAAACAGCAACTTAGGTTATTCATATTTAATAATTACAGGAAAAAATTGATAATAATAATTAAAAAAAAAAAAAGTTGCGTTATATTGTTGGCATGCACAATACAAAACTTCTTTAAAAACCACATTTTTTGTAATAAAAGATTCAGACTGCGATAGAGGTTTCCCATTAGTACTCTCATTGGTTATGCCCTTCACCTTAACGTCCGTCGCACGTTAAGTCTTCAAGTCGGGATCGGTGGGAGCTAAATCAATTCTAGGAATGACACCTGGATTTCCCTGGGAAGATCAAGTTATAAAAGTGGCAGTTATTAGATTTTTAAACAATTTTGTCACCACCAGGCGTGTGCCATTACAGGCCCTTTTTGTGTTGAGGTTTCGTAACAACATAATTATCGGCCCTACGTTTAAGTTTAATTTGTGAGGTGACATCCCTGAGGAGGTAAGACTATTCATAAATTCTATTAGATAGTTTTCTGTTATTGCGGCGTCCTCCCAGTCGATTGAATCGATGCTAAGATATGCTGCAAACTCGGCCTTCAAAAGGTTCAGAACCTCTTCGTTGATGCTTGTAGCATCTTCATTTCGGGGGCAAAGGATGCCTGTATTGGAATAGTTAAGGACACCGCTGGCAGTCAAACCGCTTCCAAATTTAGCCGTCACTATTGATTCATTGATGATGAGCTTATCTGGAATTTCAATGATATCCTATCTTGGACACGTGGGGCTTATAGGCGGCTGTCTGATTTGCCTATTAGGTAATCCGGCACTGGTGAAAAACCACTGGTACTGGAAGACATGCATGCGAAACCCTAAAATCCGAATTGTGTTCAACAGTAATAAAGGGGGTAGACAATCAAAATTTTGGAAAACTGATAACAAAGTCGTGTTTAGAACACACCCAGATATTGAAATTAAACGTAATCAAACAAATTTTATTTTCTTGTCCCATTTTCCGACCCTTCTGGGAAATGAAGTGCGGGACAAAAGTTTTTAGTCGCATGCTGGGCAAAAATCTCGTAAAAATATTTTTTTGCAAAAACAAAATTCTGTTAATTAATCTACCTGTCAATAGCTTTTATTATTATTATTATTATTATTATTATTTGATACCCCACTCATATTTTTATATAATATACCAGTGGTTCTTAACTTTTTTTAAAGAACTGCACTCTAATCTAAAATATGAAAAATTCAAGGCGCCCTACTCACATTTCTCTGTATAACAGCCGTATTAATTCTACGGAGTTCGCCTTTCATATACCTACGACAGGGTGCGGCGACACCCTGGTTGAAAACCACTAGTGCAGGTAGATAGTAATACGAAACTCTAAAAACCGGATTGTGTTCGTCAGTAAAAATCACCCAAACAAAAGTACAAAACGATTTTGAAATTTTAAGCTATCTTTCGGGTTTCGATTTCGGAGTAGATAAATAAAATTTCGAAAAACTACTACCAGGGTCGTATTGAAGTGTTTCGAACATCCCCAGATATTGAATTTCAACGTAATCGAACAAACTTCATTTTTTGTCCCATTATGATAACGTGGGAACTTTTTTGGGTCGCAGGCTCGCCCCATTTTTGAATTTTCTAGGTTTAGGATATTTTTCTAGATATTTTTCTCATCTTAAGAATGTTCCTAGGAAACCACATGCCAAATTTCAACTTTCTAGGTCACCGGGAAGTACGCGAAAAACCTCTGGAAGGACATTTGACAGACAGATATAGCGATTTTATATATGATATATATATATAGATGATACTAATAAACGATAATTTTGTTCATTAGTTTATTGTTATTATTATTATTCTATTGTTATTTATAGTTACAGTTTCTTGGTAATTAGTGTGAATTAAGTATACTTTAATTTATAGTATAATATACAAATGTACTAAAAATAGTAATATTTTCTGAACGTTCCCTTTGAACTTTTGTTATATAACTTACTTGGCAGTACCTGAAAACAATGCCATTAAGGTACATTCACGATAAAAATGAGATGACGACACAGTTGAAAAGTTGATGTGTTGCCACTTCGCTAATTGTCAATAAAATTAGGTTATATCGAACAATGTCTAAAAACAGATTGAAAACCTATATTTCGTATGGAGGAAAGGAGTTAATGTGAATTATGATGCTGAGCAGTTTTTTCCAACCAATTTTTCGTAAAATTTATGGTTAAATTATATTAATTGTGTAATATACAGTCTGTTCCAAACGGTTAAGCGGAACTAGATTTTGCAATCTAGTTTTTTTTTTTTTTTAATTTTTTTTTAATGGCCTTTGCTACTGTGGCAATTAGCCAGGACAATTTTTGTTTTGAGAAAATTTCCATGCCATAACCGGGATTTGAACCCGAGCCCCCATGGTTGGTAGTCAAATGAGCTGACCACTACGCCATAGCGACCGGCACAATCTAGTTACTTTCATCGCTTAAATCGTGCTTTTCGGTCGTTTTGTTTAAGCTTTGTAAATCATACTTACAATTAACATTTTTTGGTTAAGGTTAATATCATTTTAAAATGTCATTTTCTTTATATTTTGATATTTTGTGCATTCTTAATACAAATTTCCCATTTATTTATTTTTTTGTCATTAAAATTTGTAAAAAAAAATAATTTAATTTTGACATGTCATTCTTTTCTATGGTTTCATTGTTGGAATTTTAAATTTTGACATTCCAACGTGAAAAATGAAATAACCCCAGCAAGGTCCCTTCTCTTGACAACCTAAAAGAACGAAAATCCCATTTAGTTCCGCTTAACCGTTTGGAACAGACTGTAATTTTAAATATTATAAAGTCTGTTCCAAACGGTTAGGCGGAACTAGATTTTGGAATTTAGTTACTTTCCTCGTTTAAATAGTGCTTTTCGGGCGTTTTGTTTAAGCTTTGTAAATCATACTTACAATAAACATTTTTTGGTTAAGGTTAACATAATTTTAAATTGTCATTTTCTTTATATTTTGATTTTTTCTGTCTTTCTTAATACAAATTTCCCATTTATTTATTTTTTTGTCATTAAAATATGTAAAAAAAATAATTTAATTTTGATATATGTCATTCGTTTCCATGGTATCTTTGTTGGAATTTTAAATTTTGACATTCCAACGTGAAAAATGAAATAACCCAAGCAAGGTCCCTTCTCGTGACAACCTAAAAGAACGAAATTCCCATTTAGTTCCGCCTAACCGTTTGGAACAGACTGTATATACAAATCTAAATAAAATTAAATGAAAATTTCAGTGTGTAAGAATGATCAAAAATAATTGTTAGTGTTACAGTCTGTTCCAAACGGTTAAGCGGAACTAGATTTTGCAATCTAGTTACTTTCATCAATTAAATCGTGCCTTTCGGCCATTTTGTTTAAGCATTGTAAATCATACTTACAATAAACATTTTTTGGTTAAGGTTAATATCATTTTAAAATGTAATTTTCTTTATATGGAGTCAGTATCACAAGCAGTAATACCATTACCTAAACCAATAAATATTAAAGAAGGCGACATTCATGAAAATTTTGTTTTTTCAAAAGAAGTTGGGAAAATTATTGTACAGCTAGTGGACTGAGTATGAAAACTGAAAATGAAAAAATAGCAATTTTATTAACAGCAGTAGGTGAAGACATATTCCAAATGTACGAAAATTTTGATATTAGTAAAGAAGAGAAGGCAAAATGTGATACCTTATTAGTAGCCATAGGAGATAATTTAATACCACAAGTAAATAAACGTTACGAATGGGCTAAATTCAATATGGCAAAGCAAGAAGATAGTGAAGAATATATCGATTATTTTGACAGGTTAAAGAAACTTATAAAAAACTGTCAGTATGGTGAGCTTGAAAAAGATTTATTATTAAACAAAATCATTTATTCAATTAATGATAATAAGCTAAGAGAGAAATTATGGTTGAATGGAAATATTAATTTAGAAGAAGCTATTGACATATGCAAAAGTAAAGAACTGTCAAACAAGCAATTGGCAATGTTTACAATATCCCCCTTCAAACTTTATACAGATGGCAGCACATAACGACTACACTAAATAATTCAAGAATTTTCAGTGGCTCTAAAACAATGGTTTCTAGAAGCGAGCTAACCATCTTCTAGTTTAATGACAAAACACTATCTTAGGTTAGGTTAGGTTAGTAAGTGTTTGGTTAGAAGAAGCCGAGCGAAGCGAGCTACCCATCTTCTAGTTTAATGACATAAATAAAAGTTCTGCACAGTCCCACTTGTTTAGAATCTCTGTATATTAAACAAATGACATGTGTTCGACGTATGCGCAAGTGTGAAGTGGGATGTTGTAAACACTTACCTTCAGTGCAAAATTAAATAGAAATATGGAGAAACAAGTGGTAATCAACAAATATATGACAAGTTTACAGAAGGTAATAAAAAATATGACAAGTTTACAGAAGGTAATCAAAGATATGACAGAGGAACACATTGTAAATATTTTGGATATAAACACAGTATAAATAAATGTCCCGCTAAAGGAAAAATTTATAACATTTGTGGTCGTAAAAATCATTATGCAAAAGTTTGTTTATATAAAAATAGAAGTCAAAGAATCAAGTATATAGGTGGAGAGAATGGATATGAAAGTGAAAATGAAAATATCTTAAAGATAAATAAAGAAGAACGGAGACAAATAAATTCAGAAATTTATTTTATTACACGGAAAAATAAATTAGTAAAAGAAAAATGTCAATTGGATACAGGTGCAACTTGTAATATAATCGGTTTAAGAAATTTAAAAGATATTTTAGAAGAAAGTAATGTCTTTTTAGAAAAATCATATTCAAATTTAAAATGTTTCAGTGGTCAAATTATTAAACCTATTGGTAAGAAAATTGTGAAGAATTGAAAATAATAAAAATATGTAATAAAATAGAAACAAGCAAAAGAAAGTCAGCACAAGCAATAATACAAGAATATGATTTTTAATGGATTAGGTTGTTTGGATGGTGAAATTTTCTTAGAGACTGATGAAAAGATTATTCCTAAAACACAACAGCCGCGAAGAATACCTGTTACATTAATTAATGATCTAAAGAAAAATTTAGAAGATATGGAAAAAACTGGTATAATCTGTCTCATTTTGTAATACGAAACTATGGTCTATTTCAAAGCAGAAAAAAGTAGATAGCGCTGCGAACGGAGTACGATTTACACTGATCAAATACAGTATAGCGGGAAATTTAAAATAAGTTACAACTAGGGCATGGGCGTAGAAACTGGGTTAGCAATTGATTTTTTTTTAAATATAAAAAAGGTTAATAAGATATTGAAATAAACAAGGCAGATAATACACTTTCGTTATTTATATGACATAAATTCAGTTTAATGGGAAATTTGAAAAAGTTAAAAAAATATTAATTTTAAAAATATATAAAAAGAGAGAGTTGGCTAAAAGAGTTTAAACAAAGTAATAAAACAAACAATATATCTTCAGAGATAAAGTTTCTTATTTAAATAATTATTGTAAATAAAAATTAAAAACATATGTATATATGAAGGTCTAAAAATTATATCAATAACTTCTTCTTTGGGCACAATCAGCTGGGCTGTCTTTTGGCCTCACATTAGTCCTCTTTCTTGATCTGTTAATTGTCAACTGTCAAAAAATATTTATATGTCAGATAACCTAAAATATATATAACTGCGTAAAAACAAATTACATGGAGAACTTTCTCCATAAAAACTACGCCAAGAATATAAATAAAAGTCTAAATATGTAAATAATAACAAAATATAGGAGAAAAATTAAAAAAATATAAATAATATATATTTCCAATGTACGACACTGAACATCTGTCAACTTGGACTAAAAACAATATTTTTACAGTGCAATAGGGATGACGATCTAAACCAATCCGAAGCAAGGACAAACAGCTCCTATCTTCTTACACACATTTTTCTACTTTGAAATAGACCATAGAACTGGTTACTTTGGTGACTGTTGTGGTGTAAATAGACTTTTGTGGAAACATGTGAACTTGTAAATCTGGCTTTTAAATTTATGGTTAAGTTTTATTATATCGAGGTTATATTCACTCAAAAAGTGCATATGTCAGATAACAAATTAACATGTCAAAATTGCGATTGACATGTCAAAATTGTGATTGACATGTCAAATATTTTGAAAGGTGCCACTTCAGAATTACCACCCTAAGATGATATTTTAAATATACAACATAAGAAATGAAGTTTCCCTTTTAGTTTCGTATTACAAAATGAGACGGATAATATTATCAAGAAGGAAGATAGTCATACAGATTGGGTCCGTAATATCTTAATTGTAAAGAAATTAAATAGAAAATTAAGAATATGTTTGGATCCCATTCCACTGAACAAAGCATTGAAAAGTATTGATTACCAGATACCCACATTAGATGAAGTATTACCAAATCTATCTGGAACAAAAGTATTTACTACGTTAGATGCGAAAAATGGATTTTGGCAACTAAAACTTGAAGATAATAGTAGCAAACTGACAACGTTTTGGACACCATTTGGAAGATATCGTTTTTAAGATTGCCATTTAGTATTAGTCCTGCGATGGAATTTTTTCAAAAGAAACAGCATAAAGTTATACATGGTTTAGAAGGCACAATATCACTAGCAGATGATATTTTAGAGTTTGGAAAGGGAGAAAATTATGAAAAAGCACTGGAAGATCCCAACAAAAAATTTGAACATTTAATGAAAAGACTAAGAGAAAGGAATTTAAAACAAAGAAAAAATGAAGTTATGTAAAAAAGAAGTAAATTTTTTTTGTCACATTCTCACAGACGAGGGCATCAAGACAGATGAATCCAAGATTCAAGCAATATTGCATATGAAACAGCCCGAGAATAAACAAGAAATAATGAGATTTCTTGGAATGGTAACTTATATCAATAAATTTATACCACGACTGTCAGAAGTAGCTGAACCATTGAGAAATTTGACAAGAGATAATGTTGAATTTGTATGGACAGAAACACATACGAAAGCTTTAGAAAAATTAAAAAAGCTGATTACAAGAACACCGATTTTGCAGTATTATAATCCAAAGAAACCTTTGAAAATACAAACTGATGCTTCAAGTACAGCAATTGGATGTACATTACTTCAAGACAATTTACCAGTAAATTATGCTTCAAAAACTTTAACAGCAACACAAAGAAAATATTGTCAGATTGAGAAAGAAGCATTAGCTATTTTATTTGCCAGCACAAGATTTGACCAATATATATGTGGAAAAAGAAATATTATTGTAGAGACAGATCACCGACCTTTAATAAATATTCTTCAAAAACCAATACATAAGTCTCCGAAACACTTGCAAAACATAATAATGAGTCTTCAAAGGTATGATATAAAACTGTGCTATATAAAAGGACAGGAAATGCATATAGCCAATTTTCTATCACGATTAGAAACGAAATATGATAATGAAGATATTATAAATAATGACATCTACAAAATTGAAAAATTAATAGATAGTATTGATCAGGAAGAAGATTTAAGAATTACAAATATTACATTAGAAAAAATTAGAGATTCGACAAGAAAATGTAATCAAATGCAAAAGCTAAGGAATATGAATAGAAAGTTGGCCAGATAAAATAGAAGACGTTCCAGAAGATTTAAAATTATATTGGAACATTAGAACAGAATTAAATACACAAAAAGGAATAATATATAAAGGAGAAAGAATACTTATTCCTAAAGAAATGAGAAAAGAAATAATTAGAAAACTACATTCAGCACATCAGGGAATCTAAAACACTACAAAACTGGCAAGAGATACAGTATATTGGCCGAATATATCGCAACATATTAAAGATACAATGTCAAACTGTGAAGCCTGTAGTAAGTATAGAAATGCTCAACTAAAATGATGTCACATCAAATCCCTAACAAACCCTAGGAAACAGTTAGTATGGATGTTTTCGAATTACACAATAAACATTATCTAATTACTGTTGATCACTACTCTGATTTTTTCGAAGTAGATAAAATGACAAATTTGACAGCAGAACACACAATTCAGTTATGCAAAAGAAATTTCAGTAGGTATGGAATACCAAAAAGAGTAATTTCAGATAATGGTACGAATTTTATATCAGAAAAATTCAAACAATTTTCTATTGAGTGGGAATTTCATCATTATACTTCCAGTCTTATGCACCAACAAGGAAATGGAAAAGCAGAAGCTACTGTAAAAATTATAAAAAACATGATGAAAAAAGCACATGAGAAAAAAGAAGATATTTATCAAATCTTGCTCATACTGAGAAACACTCCAAACAAAATGAATCTGAGTTCTGCTCAGAGAATGTTTTCTCGAAGATTAAGATGCAATGTACCTATTAAAGAAAATAAACTTAGAACAGAAATACAAAGAAACGTTCCAGACAGAATTAGAAAGCAAAGAATCATTCAAGAAAATTACTACAACAGAAAAACCAAAAATATAAACGAACCTAATACTAATGATAAGATATGGTTTAAGAAAAGTAACAAAAATTACTGGAAACAAGGAAAAGTCAAGAAAAGATTTGACAAGAGATCATATGAAGTAGACGATGAAAATGGTACGTATAGGAGAAATATAGTACACATTCGATATAAAACACCAGAAGAACATCTAAAAGAAAATGAAATAAATCCTGAAGCAGATAAACCTGCAGAAAATTTTAACAGAAGAAATACCTGAAGAAAGAAAGACATGCAGAAACGAGATAGTAAGACGATCTGCAAGAGAAAGAAAAACACCAACAAAATATAAAGACTTTATAATTAAGTGAATTTATTTATTTATTTGTGTCACTTATAACATTTTCTTAAAGACAGAAAAAAGGGGATGTTATATGTTATAAATGTATGTTACTTGGCAACGTAGATGTTAGAGAAGTGTCATGTAGATTGAGCTTGAATAAAGAATACGCTCCTATTAAGTTATCTTAATATCAGTAGACGTAAACGTAAGACAGTTAGTAATGTTTCGTGTTCTTTTCGTCTTTTTTGTACAATTTATTTTATTTTTGAAATGCTGACGTTTGATGCTTGAGCAACTCACTAAAACGTTAATAAATAATTATTTTTCGAAAAATATTCAAGAGAAAGATCACGGATATAAACAAAAATTAATACTTACACATTTTACTTATTTTTTTTATTATAATAATACTTGATACAATTCAAAATAAAACGTAAGCACAACCTTACTTGCTATGTCAAACTAATACGACAAAAGGCTGTTTAAAATGGGTGCATTCGAGTTGTACAGAGTGGAGCTAGCGCTGAGCGAACAGTTGATGGTGACGTCATGAATAGAGCACTAACGGAGCGAGCGTTCTTGTGACGTAATGTTTATAAAATCTAACCCTACAATTTTAGGCGGCGTTTTTACGGTCAGATTAGTTCACGTCAGTCATGAATCAAAATTATATACCTCGGTTTTTCCTTAATTTTTTTTTAATGATGAAGAAATAAAATTAAATAAAAATTAAATAATAATTAATGAATTAATTTAATGAATTTTTTCCATTTTAATTTTATGCACGGTGTATTTTAATAAAATTTTCTGCTGTTTACAGAACGTCACAAATACATAAAATGGCCGTACTCTGTAGCCATAGACAAATAACAATATTATTTGTCTATTGTTATTTGTCTAAGGCCATTATTTTTATTTTATTTATAATTTAATTTTAAACTTTTACCGTTCCCCCATTTTTTTACGTCATACTCCATATGCTCGGTCTTAAAACCCCGAACACATAGAGCGCACTCTAAATGCTCGCTCGATCGCAAAACGAATGCAATTGAGTGTACTCCGAGCGTCAAATCGAACACGTTTGAGTGTACAGAACGTGCTCGGAACGCTCAGAGCGTCAAATCGAATGTACCCAATATGACAAAGTCGGAAAGGGATACCAATCTGTAGATGCCAAATGTATCAACTGAGTAGTGCTAAAAATTTGGGTCTATTTCATTTTGATATTGGCAATTAAATTAACTAAGTGTGACGTCATCTCATTCTTATCGTTAATGGACTTTAACACCGTGTGGACATCCATTACATTTACTACTGTTCCCATATTTTTTGCTAATTCCTGTTACATTGTTTTATGCCTGGGCCTAATAAACAACTTTTTAACTAACTTTATTATTGTGCACAGGTTCTACCGACGATAGAATCGTCATCAAATACAGAACCACCGTCGCCATACCCATCTCCATCAGTCGGACGGTTGACCTCCATTTCCCCACTGCCAGATCTCAGAAGGGATTCTACTTGCGAGGATTCCGAAAGTATACTCGACTTACCAGTACCCACAGAATTCGCAGATAGCAGAAGAAGCTCGGCAGTTCAGCAACCTGTTACATACTGCGATCCTAACGAATATCAACAAGCGAACGAATCAGAGACTGTAGATTTCAAACAACGAACCGTGAGTACAGAAGTGTCAGATGGTGCACTGGATGAAAACTTTCCAGAAGAATTAGATGAGGCCGCAAATATTCTTTTTCAGGAAAAAAATGTACTACAAGATTACGATGACAAAGAGTGTTCCAGTATTCTGTCAGCGATTTCCAATGAAGAAATGAGTATCGCTTCAGATATTCTAGATCAGAAATCATTTTGTCCCAGAAAAAATTTAGATGGTGAGGACATTAATGGTCATATTTATCATATAGATTCCCCCGATACTGATACTTATCCAAATTCAGAGGCTTTGCACGGCGAATCACTCATGGACGACATGAGCTCAATGCTTGGCATGACGGGCTGTGACAGTGGCGATAACACATTCACAGATGACACCACACTATTCACTAGCGACTTCATGGAAAAGAAAGAAAGCCGCAGAAGTATCAAGAGGGACAGTCACGAGCGAAGACGTAGTTCCCGTTTAGATGAAGCTGAAATGACGCAGTTTGGTTTCGAAAATCGTGCTTTTATGTCGTCCCTTATGCTGGAAAAAGACAACAGGTTTGAAGAAACGGTTAAGTACTGCAGTCTTGCTCAATTTGTAGAAGGCAACGATATAGCTAGACGATCTTTCAAAAGGCATAAGCCTACAACGAAATTGTCAAAAACAGAAGCGAATGTTAATCGACAAAGTATTTTAGTTGAAGAAAATGAAACACTTAAAACATCCACTTTAACTATACCTAATATTGAAAAGGAAGACAGCAATAAGATGCTAGAGCCCCCGCACTGTTTTCCGCAAGTCAGTGTAATTATTGAACCACCCTCTCCGGTAATGGGCGAACAAATACGTTTAGATCGAGTCGACAAGCTACAAAGTCCAGAATTTGCAATAGGCGTACCTGTACTGCTTGGCTCAGATTACGATTTATCTTCTCGATTAGATGTTCTTTCTGTGAAAAGTGGTGACCATAGTAACCACAGTTCACATTCTAATCTTCTTAACATAGATACAGAGCAAATGCAGTATTTAGGATGTTCTCCTGCTGCTACAAGGAGAATTTCAAGTGGCAGTTTATTAAAAGCTAGTGAAGCAGCAGCTCTAGCTGCGTCTGCCAGTAGTCTATATGCAAGTGAAAAAACTGCATCTGATAAAAAGAAAGAAGAAAGTGAAAAACCACGTGAGACTAAAACATTACCAATTATCAATCCACTGGTTAGGTTACCATCTTGGCCACGTAAGTTACAAGTTATGGTTTGAATGTTAATATGTACAAATTATAATTTAAAATAATATGTCATTTCCTACAGATGTCAGTGGAGGATCGGGTCTCATCAGCAAATGTCTCCTTGCAAATGCAGACGCGCTATGTGCAGCAGTGAGCCCGTTAATGGACCCGGATGAAACATTAATGGAAGGATATTTTGAACGTTGTGTCATGAATAATTATTTCGGCATAGGTATTGATGCTAAAATTTCTTTAGATTTTCATCATAAACGTGAAGAACATCCAGAGAAATGCAGATCTAGAGCGAAAAATTATATGTGGTATGGCGTTCTTGGTAGCAAACAATGGCTGCAGAAAACTTACAAAAACTTAGATCAAAGAGTTCAGTTGGAATGTGATGGTCAACGTATTCCTTTGCCATCTCTGCAAGGAATTGTTATTCTAAATATTCCGAGGTAAGAATTATTTAAGCGATTATCCTCACACAATTTTTTAAACATAATATTTTTATAGTTTTATGGGTGGTACTAACTTTTGGGGAGGCCGAAAGGAGGATGACCTTTTCTTAGCACCTTCGTTTGATGATCGAATCTTAGAAGTTGTTGCTGTATTTGGTTCTATGCAAATGGCTGCGTCACGATTAATCAATTTACAACATCACAGGATTGCGCAGTGTAACTCGGTCCAGATAAATATTTTAGGTAAATACATGTATATTTTAATATTAACATATTGTTACGAGCACATAGAAATATTTAGTGTGTTTTTCGCTTTAAGTTAAAAACTATTTATTTTAACACAAAATAATATCTTTAAAACAATAGCTGTTTTCCAGGCTAAGCATTATTCGCACCGTGCTGCAATGCGTGCGCGAAATGCACAAACACAATTTTAATATTACCTGGGACATAGGTATAGGATTTAGTCTTTGGTAAGCTTTTTTAATTGTCTTTGCTGCTTAGTAAATTAGCCAGGACATTTTTTTTAAATCCATTCCTGAAAGGGATTTGATCCCGAGACTTTTAAAACGCAGAGCACCAGTGTTACCACTACGTTACGCCGGTCGGCTCTTTTGTGAGCGTGTTAGGTACCAAGTATCAACTTCGATTTTTTAAGATTAGGATTTTTATATTGAACTAAGGGTAAATTATATCCTAGAATTCTAATTCTAGCCCACTGATTTTGACAAGCAGTTGTGACATCTGCATTTGCGTGCACTTGTAGAGGCAATTTGGTATAATATAATAAGACTACCTACATTGTGAAAGTAGGTGGTATTTGTTTTATCCGCAAATGTAACTAATACAATGATACAGAAATTTAAAGTCATTAGAATACAATTGCCACTACAAAAATCTGATCGAAAAAGACTCGTCCGCCTACAGTATACTCGTGTCTATTCCTACGAATAGCTTTTATTCCTTTAATCTCCTAAATAATATTTAAATGGCAAAAATCACGATGATACAGAGAACCAAAAACTACCTCTAAGCGGTAAAAGCTCGTTTGGCAAAAAGAGTCATTCACCTGCAGCGGCTCGTGCGATTCCTAACAATAGATTATATTCGTTTCTCCAAAATAACATTTTATTGGCAAAAATCACGCTTTTACGGAAAACCAAAGTGGCAAAAACTTGTCCAAAAGGCTCGTTGCATCACCTAAATAATATTTAAATTGCAAAAATCACGATTTTTCGGGAAATCAAAAACCACCCCTAAGTGATAAAAACCGGTCCAAAACGGCTCGTCTGTTCCTAAAGATAGACTTAAATCAAGATTTTACAGTAAAAATATTATTGTCTGTATATACATTTTAGTTATAAATCATTAAATTATTATTATCCTGGATCAAATGAAAACCAATTTTAAATCAGTAAATTTGTAAATTCGTGATCAGCGCGACGTTGTAACTGGATAAGCGCGCTTAATACTCTCGGATACGCAAGTGCTAAATTGAGTACGTGAAACACGCGCCTGGAATCCAGCTAATGATAATGTGTGATTTAAATAAATTTAAATAAGAAATAAATTTAAAGAAGAAATCGTCATAGTAGGTCAAGAAAAAATCACGTATCACTGAATAAATTCGGAACGTTAGGCAGTACTTATAGCCTTTGACATAAATTTAAAGACAAAATAGAGCTATTGAGCAAATTTAAATTTTGTATCAAGAAGTTAGTTTTTCTGAAAAATAAATGTTGTTTATTTATTTGTTATTTTTGTTTTTATAAAATAGCAAGTAAAAATGAACATAAACAGTTTTTATTTTCATTGTTGCTTGATTGTCCCCAACATGCGTTATGCTGCTATGTTTCTCTTCCACGGCTTAAGCTGCATTCAGAGCTCAGTAAATTAACACCCTGTGCGTTATGGATAGTTTTTAAACGAGTGCAATTGGTATGATCGGACGAGCTCGTACTATATCGCTCAACAGTAGTATAGCAACGACAAAGCACGAGCATGTCCGATCATACCAAATGACCTCGTTTAAAAATTATCCATAGCGTACAACGTGTTGATTTACTGAGCTCTGAATGCAGCTTTACTCTGGCGTATTTTTAATCACACGATATGAACTGCATCTACTTGACATTTTCCTTTCAAGACAAAACGTCATGAACAAGATCATAAAAAAACTTGTGTTTTTCCATAACTACCATCCGTGATGCCAAAATAAAATAAACACGCTAACGCAACATATACTATAATAATAATAATAATAATAAACTCTTTATTAAACTTCAAGACTAATTACAAGTTATGTCATATATAAATATCTATAAATTGGAAAGTTTGCTTCCAAAAATATAATTAATAATAATAATAAATACTATATTTGTATAATAAAATAATTTGAAATAATATATTTGTGAATTTTAAATTTAAATACCATTTACTCGTTAAAAAATTGTTGATTTATATATCTTAGAAATATTAAAATGATTTATATGCAAGATAAAAATAATATAACGAATCCATTAGTATAAATGCTACAATTACACTGAATATTCCAGGTGATGAAGGCGTACCAGTTCAGGTAGACGGAGAAGCTTGGATACAACCACCAGGAATGATTCGCATTATTCACAAAAACCGAATGCAAATGCTGTGTCGCAATCGTTCTTTAGAAGAAAGTTTAAAACAATGGGAAGAAAAGCAGAAACAAAGTAGTGGTAATGTGCATCATGATAAGTCACGACTAAGTATACCACGTCAAAGCGTATCTGGGGACAAATCATTACTTGGAATTCCAGTTATAGACAAAGTTAGGCAACATTCCTTTTCTGGATCTATTAGTGCAGGTTTTTTGGAAAAATCACCGTCAATAACGTGCATTGGAAGAACCGCGGGTGATCCTGACCAAGCCTTTACAGATGAAGAACATTATCTCTTACTTTTATTTATTGAATGTACGACATCTCTCACAAAGTGGGTGAAAATATTAGCTATAAGTCATAATTTAGACACTGACTTATATAGCCTTGCTGTGAAAACTGATACCTGTTTGGAAAATATTCATCCAAATGGCAAAATTTTGGAAGGGCCCAATTTAAGAGTCGAATTTACTAAGTTAGTAGATGCAGTTAAACAATTATATGAAGAATGTTTTAGTCTTCTGCATGATAAAGATCAGCATAAACTGAAAATAAGAGAAGATTTAGAGAACAAGTTAAGTGCTAGTTTGACAAATATGGAAATGGAACTGAGAAAATGTTACATTTTGGAAACACAAGCCGGAAATATGGTGTTCTTGAACACAATTCAAGAAGATCAGGTACGTGAATTTGAATGGCAGCATTATACCTTTAAGGTATGACTGTTTATTTTTTACTCTCTTGGATAGTTCTGCAACACTTGTGTTGCAAAATTATAATATGGACTAAATTAAGTACTGATTTAAATATACACACACACACACACACACGCACGCACGCACGCACGCACGCACGCACGCACGCACGCACGCACGCACGCACGCACGCACGCACGCACGCACGCACGCACGCACGCACGCACGCACGCACGCACGCACGCACGCACGCACGCACGCACGCACGCACGCACGCACGCACGCACGCACGCACGCACGCACGCACGCACGCACGCACGCACGCACGCACGCACGCACGCACGCACGCACGCACGCACGCACGCACGCACGCACGCACGCACGCACGCACGCACGCACGCACGCACGCACGCACGCACGCACGCACGCACGCACGCACGCACGCACGCACGCACGCACGCACGCACGCACGCACGCACGCACGCACGCACGCACACACACACACACACACACACACATATCAATCATTTTGGGTTATTTTGTTTATAGTAAGTATCCATTTGTTTACAAAATTTTGTAAACCCCTATACGTATTATATATGTTTGATATTATTATAATATAATGTTCTGATATGCTACTGTCATTTTATTGTAGTTTGAACGCAAGCGAAAAGGGCTATTCTGGTTAAAATTTCGAAGCAAGAGCGCTGTAAGTCAACCAGCTCCGATCCACAAATCAGCTCGAGATGTGGCCTGTTGGGGTACAGAAGAAGTGGCTACATGGTTAGAAACTCTCCAACTGTCAGAGTACATTGATAGTTTTACTAAAAACGACATCCGAGGTCGTGAGTTGCTTACTTTGGCTAGAAGAGATCTAAAGGATTTGGGCGTTACTAAAGTTGGACATGTTAAAAGAATATTACAAGCTATTAAAGATCTAGCACAAGGATATTAAATTATTAAAAGGTTACGGGTAGATACTATAGCAACATACAACCTTGGATATTGTATCGTAATCTTGAGAATAAAGAAGAAGAAAAAAGTTTATGTTGGAGACATGAGGTATATAAAAATAAAAATAATAGAATAGGATATATGACTTAAAGGCAACTTTTCTAAAAATTACCTCTGTTCTTATTTTAAACTTTAAGTGGATTTCACAGAACAAAAACATATGCTTGTCGACCGACATGTTTTGCGCCAACGTTCACAAAATCATATATTTAATACTTCTATATTGTTCATCATACACAAGAACACTCTTTCTCCAAATGGAGATAAATTCCTTTGACACGTAATGCGATACGCGTGTGCCTCAGTTGAGACTTCAACAAGAATTATTACCAAATAAATAAATACAATTTGAAATGTTATGTTTAATAATTATTCAACAATTATAATCTAAGAAATGTGCTTAATATTTTAGAAAACAAATTTTAATCAATGCTTTAGGTTAGAATAAACACTTTCATTTCCTTCTGCTGGTAACGTTTTTATAATAGGTGCAGTCGGCATAACTGTGCAATGTTACCTCGTGTAATGCGTGCAAGTTTTTTGTCACGTGACCACTGTGTACACTGTGCAAGAAAGTCAAAGACGAACGTTTTGTTAAGATTGTGCAATTATTCTCGTTATTTTTACTTTCTATTTTTTTTTTTTTTTTTGCAAATGAATTATATGTGTTATATGTTTTATGTAATATAAAACAAATTTTATTTGTCGAGGAAAACAATTCAGATGAAGAACAAGAAAATATTTTAGCAAAAGTGTTTGAATATGCAGAAAATACTGTTCCAAACATGACTACAAATCAATTTTAAAGTATATTTCCGCTGGTATCCAGAAAATTTTGGGATTCTTTTACAGAAAATGCAAGCTTGTAAAATAAAATATTATTATAAGGACAAGAACCAGTTCCTTTAGATAAGGAATTAATGATCATGATGACTGTACTATTTATTTGTCAAATGCTGCAGGCATAAACAATGATATCTTGACTGTTTTCACTAATTTTGTTTTGTAGAAAAAATAATAACTTATATTTTACTGCGAAAAACATTATTGCACAGATTACCGCACGCTCTGAACTTGGGACGAGTGTGCAACACAAACCGTACTGCACGATATTTGCCGAACGATCTCCGTGCGGCACGGAGCAGTGTCGCTAAAAAGTTGAGCATATTTCAAATTTTCGTGACGCCTACCTAATATTTAGCGACTGTTAAACGTAGTACAAACGTTCTGATTGATTCAAGCTTTTTTTGACGGATGGCGCAGCGACCGATACATGTTCTGTGAAGTCATCTTTATAACTTACAACTATAACTACATATAGCATAAAATATAAAAAAACTAAAATCATATTAAATAACTAGAAACGATGTAATTCAAACAAAGAAGACACGCCATGCAGCTCTCATTAATTTTTACTTAACTCAGTTGACTAACATATTGTATCAAAAATAATATTTTTCATATTGTTTTTCTTGCTCTTGATTACGTTTTGTAATACTGAATTACTGCACAAGTTAAAAGTTCTGGTAAGCGGACTAGCTGTTAGGAAACACTGCCTTATACTAATACTTGCTAGATCTTCGGTTACCTGATACCTCTATCTTTTGCGACGTCTTTCAATTTTATTTTGTTTTTTAATCTCATTGTCCTATCCACTATAGTGACCTACCTCTCATTTCCTGTGTGTTACTCGATCTTGAGTACAGTTTTCAGTAATCTTGCGGATTTTCTATTTACCATTAATTTAAATAGGACCAAAGATTCGGCGTAATATTCTATTTTCCAAATTGCTCATTAATATTTTTACTTATAGACCTATTCGTACATATGTCGGAAATATCACCGTGATTTCATTGATATCTTTAAAATAAATTTATTTTATATTTTTTATATTCATACATCAATAAATAATGTTGGTGCATCTTCTTTGACTGACTTTACAATTTACATGTCATAAAAACATTACAGAAAGGTCAAGTTAGTGCATGTCATATATTGACATAGCTACAAATGTTGTTTATCAGCGGTTACACTGTGATAAATAATTACCGCTGTCTTTAATAATGTTTTTTTTTTCTATTTAATTTAGAAATTTAAGTGATATGTAATGTTTGATTTATGTTTCAAGTAAGATGCAAAATGCGATCTATTAAAATTCGCCTCAAAATTCCATTCATATCATTTACATTTAATATTAAAATACTGCAATTTCGTAGTATTTTTTTACTGGTGCTTTAGCTATATGTTATTATAAAATTGTACCTACAATTAATTTTGGCTAGTTGCGTTACATGCCAAAGAAATTAATTATATTTATGTAACACTTTGTTCGGAAACTTCGCACCTCCTGACAGCGTTTCACACAAACTTGTTTTGCTAGAATAATAACCGGTAACTAAAGAAAGAGTTGAATTTTTTAACTCAAGTTAAAATGATATGTTTTGCATGTTATTTTGACTCGAGTTAGGCATAATTCAAGTTAAAACACTTAACTCGTTCTTTAGCAAGCACCTATATCTGGCTGAAGCATAAATCAAGCATACCTAAGGATATACTGTAGTCATCAACGTACATATATTCTCTTCCAAGTGAAGAACTTATATTCTAAAAACAAAGCAATTACTAACCTTCTTAGCAATATCTTTCTCTCAGTTTTGTTATACCCCAATGTTAAATATAAATGTATCTATGTACATCTAAGTACAGTAATGTAGTTAAGAGTATTTTTGAAAATGTTAAATAATTTTTGAATATATAAATGTTCCTCTAAGATAGTTGGAAAGCATTTCTAAAGTTGTTATCCACGCAGTCTGTTGACTATTGTTCTTTATATTTTTTATTTGACCTGTATCTGTTTTTCCCCAAATTTACACAGAAAAATGTAACATAAGAAATAGTTCAAAATAAGTGAAAGAAAAATTTTACGCAATTATACTACATAAATAAATCTAAAAAATGTTGTTTAAAAACTTAGTTTTAGTTACATTAAACATTAATGGATTGATTGACGCGATGTCAAAGTCGACATACTGTTTAGAGAAAATAATTTTTTTTACATAACTTTGTCAATAGAAATTATTTTTCTAACAACAAACATTTGCATTATTTTTCGGACCATAAGACGTAACCCCAAATTTATGAGACAATTTTAAGAAAAAAATATTCACTCATTCTTATTTTTTATTTATTATTGCAATAACTTGTACCAGCAACGATCAGTTCATCTTTACTCACTGTACTATCACTCGACCCGTTAATGTCACTGTTGTATTATTTTCGTCTGAACTATTGTTGTTAGTCTCTGCAAAAACTAAATCATCTTCGGTACTATCCAAAACGTTATAATCGTGTCTTCTTTTACAGCTTCTCATGAAATTTTTACCCAAATACATTCTTCTCAAATGATCGATCGAAGTGAGTCTTAAGGTCCGAAAATTACGGTATATCTAAAAATAATGAATTTAAAAGTATATAACTTATAAATATGTATATACAGCAGAGGTGGCCAAAAGACGGCTGCCGAAACACACGCGGCTATTTTATGCATTTGATGCATTTGATGGCTATTTTGAACACTTTCTGTATTAGTAAACAAATTAAAACATCGGTCTTAATGTAAACTGACTATTTTTACATTATTTTATGATTTTACTGTTGGATGCTAGTAAAATCAATTCAGATGAGAATTAGATGATGATGATGGTTAATTTAATTACCAACATCATAATGTAATTTAACCAACATGAAAGCATTACTCAATTGTTACATTAGACTACTACATGTTGGTACTACTTTCCTATGTTGCCACGTTTAAATAGCATTGTTCAGTTATATTTCTGTTTGACATATGAAAGAGCGAGGTTAAAGTTGTTGTATATAACCTAACTTTTTGACAATTAACGAATTGGCAACACCTCAAGGTTTTCAACTGTGACGTCATTTCATTCTTATCGTGAATGCACTTTATGGCAAATATAACAAGCAAAGCAGATATTTTAAAAATCTCGTTTCACTATCAAAAAACATAATTTCTGAACTATTATTTTGCGGCTCTCCAGAATTCTTATTTATTTGTATGTGGCTCTTTTCGTCAAGAACTTTGGTCACCACTGATGTATACATACATATGTTTTCAAAGAAAGCTACGTCTATTGTGTGGTAAAATTTTGGTGGAAAGACTTTAAATAAATTTACTTTTTGCAGAACTTTATAAAGGAAAGAAACTGCAAATTTAAGTTTCAACAATGTCCATGTTATAATGCAATTACCATGCATTTTTAGTGTGGTCTCTTTGGGGAAAAAACAGATATGTTAGACTGTTAGAGTAGCGTTTCCCAAACTTTTCAGACGGCGGACTGGTGTTTGTTGCAATATTTTTTTGCCCACTCGATTATATCTTTACCAACGTCTCTTTCATAACTGACCAGTTTTTATGCAATTATTTTATACTTTTACTATTCGATGCAAGCAAAGCAATTATTTTAAAAATCTTGTTTCACAATTAAAAACCAAATTTTCCAAACTACTTTTTGCGACCATCGATGATTCGTATTTATTTGTATATGACTCCTTTGATCATGGACTTTGGTTACCATTGACGCATGACTATCTCTATAACGCATAAGGGCAGAGAATACAAATGTTTTGCTTCTCTATCATCGATACTGTATACAGGTATTACAAGATAGAGGGAACACGATTTTTCTAGAAAACACGATGTATGATCAAGTTAGGAAAAATATTTTGATGACCAAAGTTGACCCAAAGTACTGAAACTTTCCGGGATAAACCGGAGGTACAGGATATCAAAGACATCATTTTTTAAATGGGAACGTACATATGTCGTGTTAGGTATATTTGGATAGAGTATTTAAAAAAAAACAACTATTACTTTAATATTTATTAAAATAGCTTATTTCACAGAAATAATAGTAATGTTCATGTTCAATATTTTTTAACATGTTAACTTGGAAATTTGGCTTTTCATTTTTAGGGTTTTGTAGGTATGACAAAAAAACCCTTATACCGTCATTTTGTCGTCTGTCTGTCTGTCTGTCTGTTCGGTAAAAATTGTAGCCAAACGGCTAAACCTAGAGAGTTGAAATTTGGCATGCTTATACAACTCTTTGACCCGCACATAGGAAAAATACTAAAACATCTAAAAAACATACACCCCTAAATATATAAACAAATATGTGCTCATCGAAAAAAAAAATATTTTTTTATAATTCTGAGTAGGGTATCAAATGAAAGCCCTTGGTACGTGGATTAACTATCAAATTTTTATTTTTGCAAAATAAATTATTTTGAAGAGATCTTTGCCAAAATTGTGCAAAAAAAATTTTGTCCTACACCCTGTAGCCCAGATGGTTTAAACTAAAAATCTGAAAAAATTCTAAGTAATGTACATTGGTGTGAACCGGAATACTACAAAAGGAATTTTTGATCAGATTATGTTTTTGGAAAAAAACGCATTTTTTTGTGATTTTTGGCTAATAATGTACACAAGTTATAGCTTTGTAACACGTTACACTACGTGTATGCTGGTGTAGTGCTTTTTGACGCTGGTTTTCTCACCCAAGTAACTCGATCCGAAAGGGATCGAACCCTGCGAGAAGAGACAATATTATTTTTGTTTTTTTTTTTTTTTAATTTTTATATTGTTTAAATTATTTTTTCACAATTCTAGTTATATTTTGGCAAATTTTGCATTTAATTTTTAAAAGCGTAAATTTTATAACCAGTGGAAATTGTTTAAATTATAATTTAATTCTGAATCAATGGAATCCATAGGCGCAATATTTAAAATTCTTAGTGAACCTTGCTATATAAAAAAAAAAAAATACTGCACATATTTAGAAACCTAAATAATGGTATTAGGCGTTCGAATTAAAATTAACAAAAAAGATATTTTAATATAAAATTTGTTTTCGCATCCCAAATAATCATCATTCACTTACTAAATACCTGCAAAACCTTGAAATGTGTGAAAATTCACACTTCACATCAATTTTTTTGTTTGGTTTCATTGTATTAAGGTTAAATTTATTCAGAAATTACAAATGTCGGATTGTCATTGATGTCAATTAATTGACAAAGATTATGAAAAGTGTCATTCCAGAATTGCCACTCTAAGATTATAAAATCAAACACAACATAAAAAATGACGTTTCCCTCTTAGGTACGTTAATACATAAGTAAATATATAATACGTAAAGTCTATTCTAAACGATTAGGCGGAATTAACCGGAATTTTAATTTTTGTAAGTTGTCATTAGCTATTTAGAATTTAAAATCTAGTTCCGGCTAAATCAAAGGAACAGACTGTAAGTTTCATATTGTAATCAATATGAAACATATTATACCATAATTTGGAAGAGAGGGAGTATATTTTTAATTTTTATTTAGATTCCTTTTATGGTGTTCACGAATTTTTCGATCAAAAGGTTATACCTATCAAGATAAAGTCTGTTCCTTTGGTTTAGGCGGAATTAGATTTTCAATTCTAGTTAGTTTTACCGATTGATTGAAGCTCTTAATCATTTTGTTCAGGAAAAGCCAACTTCAATATATAAAAAAATAGCTAAGGACAACTTACAAAAATGAAAATTCCGGTTAGTTCCGCCTAATCGTTTGGAATAGACTGTATATAAAATGTCTTAACTTCATGACATTAGTTTCTGTTTTTTACCCATAAAAAATCGATTTTCGAAAAGCCAACTGAATAAACCCAATTTTGTACGCATATATAATTCGCATATATTTTACATAATAACATCTACAATGTTTTTTACACAACTTTGTAAAGGATGTATGATATTTTTCAAGCTGGAATTAATATATATAAATTTACGCATGCTTACGACCCGTCGTGACTCATCGTGACCCGCTAAACATCAGGTTCCGCACTCATCTCTAGTATACACCAGCTGGTCAGATCTGAAGAGAAATGAATCTTATAATACTGAAAAATTTTAATGTTGGCACTTTCACCCTTTCCCATCTTCACTCTTCAATTATTCTAATATTTACTGAGGACCCATATTTTATTTCCTGGCAACCGGTACCGGTCCGCCTTACTATAGTTTGCGAAATGCTGTGTTCGAGTAGGTATAATTAAATGTTATATATGTTCCAATATATGACATTTTACTAGGTTTATGCATAGAGTTTGAGACAGACTGTATTTGGAAACTATAAAACATTTGATTATAATTAAATATTATACATTTAATAGTTGTAAGGGAACTTTCTTTTCGCTTCTTTAAGTGTTAGGTTAGGATAATAACGAAATGCACATGTATTCATATTCATATGTTAAGGATAATCACTGATTGTACTGCCTTTGCTGGAGTAGATCTATCGTGAACGCTTAAAAATACCTAAACAATGACACAGTTTGCCTTTAATATTGAACATTTAAAAAAATTATAATTAAGACTTTCAGTATTCACCGACACATTAGAAGAATTAGTCATAATATAGTACATACAAGGTGCGCACCCAGGATTTTTCCTTGTAGGAAGTTTAGAAGACATAATTGTTTCACGGGGGCAGGGATGGACCAGGACCTACATTTTTATCGGAATATTACTGACCCAACCTGCCATCTCTATAAACACAGCAAGTGCTAACCGAAAACCAAAAAGGACTTTATCTTCAAAATTATAACTTGGCTTTCATATGTATGACCGGCGGTCTAGAAACGGAGAAATTACCTTTTTTGCTCCTTATACGCCTATCTAGGCGTTGGGAACCTATTATTTATTTTATTTATTATTTCCTTTTACATTCGATCTTACTATCAAGGGTTGTGTAAGAATTGCCGATACGCTAGTATCTTTTCGTTTATAACATTTTACAGTTCTTAATTGTAAATCCTGAGTCCTCTTTTTTTTAACCTTTTGTTTCTCATTCTCAATGCTTCGAATGTTGAACGTTCAAGAGGTTTCTTTTATGTACTTCCATTGTTCATCGACATGGTCACTTGTTACCAACAAGTGATAATTTGGTGAACCAACAGTCAATAACGGATTAGAATTAAAGAAAATTGCAACGTACAATAACATAAAAAACGCCAATACATTCTTGCGGAAGAAAGATATTTATAAATACACCTGATATGCAAGAGGAAGCCGGTCGCTAATAGACAACATATAAAACACACATTTTACAATGCTCCAGCATAGAATAACATAAACCAGTACTTGACCTAAATTTGGGTCAAGTACTAGTTTAGTCGATTTTGATAGAGCTGTTCTATATCTATATATTCTCGACTATATCTTCTGTACTCTTTAGTTTCTGTTTGGTATACGTGGTTACACATAAGTTTATTTATGTTTCTTTTATTCAGTTTCCTTTTCGGTGATGCTTCTTACATTCTACGTTGCAATTCTTAGTAGATCCAAAATCGTATTATTATTATTTTTTTTTTTTTTTTATCGTTATGTGGTGCTTAGTACCGTGTTATCAATCCTGCCCGATGCTGGACTTAGGTTTGCGAGTATTAATTTTCCCTGGGTAAGCTACCGCCAGATAAGACGACTGGTAAGGTTACCTTGTTGTCTCCCGTCTTAGGATTGTAATCCTCCGAAGAATTAGATTGGCTCATCCGCTTTTTTCAGCCGTTATTAAGTCTCTACTCGTGTTACCCCGAGCAAGGAACTATTTTATTTCCCGAACAGTATACAGTAGCAAAGCATTTTAACCTCAAATGTTTGGTTTTCTGTTGGTCAAGGTCTTTACTCATTATATTCGAATCACCCTGATATACCGGTCAGAATCCAGCTAGGGGACTATTGTACAGATGTTACAGAGCCGGCAGAAGTTGTGTATTTATTTAGTACAATCATGCAAGTTTCCAGACTTGCTAAGTCATCGTTTAGAAAGTAAAAAAGTTAAGTGATATGAAATTTAAGAGACCCTGTTTTGTGCAACGTTGGGCAGATCAGTGTCTGAAGTACAAGAGTTGGGTCAACAACGTCCCGATAAGAAAGATATGAAAGAAAGGAGGGTGACACAAGTGGAAGTAATGTCACGCTCTGCCAGTGCACACAAGATGTGTGTGGCACGATCTTTTTGTCGCGGTTTTGTCCTCTAGATCCGATGGTTTTGATCACCTGGCCACCTCCAACGCGAATTCGAGTGTGGGCGGGCTGGCGGGTACACCACGAGCAGATCGCATCCATAGATACGGGACCAGAATACCACGAAGTTGCACATAATGCAATATGTACTTTTTCGTGCGAGGGCGTTCAAGTTCTTCCATTAGGTCTTGAACTCAGGTTTCCGAAGTGATGAGGTAGTTCTTGTGACCAACTCCCTAACACAGCCCTTCAACGAAAGGTACTAGGCAGCGGGTTGCGATCTCGTTTTGTTCGGACTTTGACCTATTTTACGAGGTTAGCCAGTCCAAATATAAGGCATCCCCTTTCGGAAACCCGCAAGCTTCTCCTGGGCTTCGCCAGGTGATAAATCAGTTTGCTTTCGTTTTCCAGATGTGAGTGTTTATAACCCGACTTTTGAATTGCCTTGATGTTTCAAGAGTACAATGGAGCACTTACAAATTATCTTCTACTGTCTACCCATGTATTTTATATATTTTAAATTGTATATTTATACGAATATATACCAGTTAGATATAATGTTTAAAAACATTAATATCGACAATTTATATTTCATCTTATTGTAGCTCTGATGAAAAAATAAGAATATTTCTAAACCTAAAATATATGCCCGAACCCCGTACAACTCTTTCCACATTATTATTAAATAGGTATCTGTATAACTGGAAGGCTTTGAAAATTTTAAATAAATCATTTTAATCGTCATTCTCCGCCTTCATTTCACTATGAAAATCTAAAAATTCGAAGACAGTTCAGGATGAAACCCATATTATTTCCAACTGCACGAATTATAAATAGATTCAGGCATTTCAAAATATTTGTAAATAATCCTAAATTAGAATCATAATTCCAACTTTTTAAAATAGTGTGATGGCTAAGAAGGTAGGATAAATATTAGCTATGATGGACTGGCGCGTGAATTACTTTCTTCTTTAACAATTTTTTAAATTAATCGAATTGATACTCCCAGGTGCACTAACCACCATTTCTTTAGTTTTCGATAAAGCATAACTGATATTTTTTTGAAATAATTATACACATCAGCGGCGGTCGGTGAAATATGTTTGGGAGGGTAATCAGCATGATCGGACACGCTCGTGTTATGTCGTTGTTATACTACTGTTGAGCGATATAGTACGAGCTTGTCCGATCATACCAATTGCCCTCCCAAACATGCTTCACCGACCGCCGCTGATACACATTAAATATCACCCCAGATGAAGAAGTAGAAGATGTATTTATTATAAATTGAAAAATAATATTTGATACCAAGTGAACAATATTGAAAGTGAAAGTATACTAGTTTTCCCATTGCACCCATTTTTATAATCTATTTTTATCTACAATTATCAAATAATAAACAAATTATGTATCCAACTTTCAATACATAAAGCTGCTCTAGAGCGCGTGTGCTCATACTTGGAATTTGGCGCCCAGAAACGATGCTTACTTGCGCCTAACACAGCCTAAATTTATGACTAGACTATTATTTATGGGCGATAGCATCTTCAGCGAGATGGCGACGAGAAAAGTTAAGGGACAGGCGCGATCGCGCTTTTTGTTTAGTAAAACGGTAAAATATTTTTTATCGGCAAGTGTAGAATTTTCCATGTCGCTTTCAAAGTCGCGCGCGCGCACATGTAATCGCGCACACATAAACGCACGAACATTGTACTAAATATGGCTAATTCCTCAAAAGAAATGTTTCCTTAACGTCAACTAGTTTTGAATAGAATCTCCTGTAGGAAAAACGTATTCTGAAACCACTAACTTAATAATATTAAGATATAAAAATCTAAATGCATTACATATTTATATGTTCCAACATATTCAATATCATAGTAGCAACCCTGTTACATAAATAAAATTTCTGTCGTGGACCAAGAATCCGTGATGAACTATGAAGTACTTTGATTCTGTCTTCTTTATAAATAATATTAAAACTTAATTGCAAAATGGTTTATATTAAACTTTTTATACACGTTTATATTAGTTCCAATTATTTAAACAATTTTAAGACTGCTGTAAAACATGATACTGTGATATTTATTAAAGCAGTCGTTTATTTCTTCTAACGACTTAGTCGTTTCAATTGAATGGAGAGTGCCGATTGGTAGGTACCTCTTGCGAGTTATATTTGCCCAAATTATTACATTATAATAAGGTCAGTAGCAACATAAAAATTAAAATAGATCCAACAGACATGACTTAGAAGTGTATAAGTAATATTAAACTTTTTGATGTAAGATTACACACACAGACACAAACACATACACACGCGTGCGTGCACACACAAGTATTCACGCGCGCACACACGCACACACGCCCGCGCACTCACACACAAAATAAATAATATTTTTTAATAATGTTGTCATACGGGTTTTTATTTGGGCAAGTTAGACTCATAAAGCATACTGTTCAACTGTAACTGTACCAATTTATTTTTAAGTAATATCTTAATCTTAACTATTACATGTTGTATTGAAACAAAAAAATATTGATATTAACTATTTGTGTGTTTATTTATATATTCTGATATCCTCTTTACGGTGTTCTGCTTCCCCAATATTTCTATCATATCTATTACACCTGGTCCTTCCTATAAATGAAAAATGTTATTTAGAACTATATTTTAGTTTGTTTTTTTTTTTTTTTTTCATATAAAGGGATTTCATTATAATTTGTCCACAATTACTATCTCAAGACCTATAATAGCTAATATAGTTCTTGAGTCTAATTTAAGTAGCTACTTAAATTAGGGCAACTATTGCTATTTTATGAGAGAATATGAACAAATGAAACATTTTTTTTGTTTCGACTAGTGGATCTCAAATTAAGTGCGTAACTATTTTATTTCAAATGGAAACACATTTGACTTACCCATTTCCAGAAATCGTTAAGTCCGTCTAAACTAATTTTTCAGAAAATAGAAAAAAATTATAATTTCACAACAGATGAAGATAGAAACAAGATCAATTATACAAGGTGTCTCAAAAGAAGTTTTATATTTAGTGGATCGATTAAAAAAAAGTAAGCCGTATATAGAAAAAATGTTTATTAATTATTAAAATACACTTTTTGGGGATTTATTTCTTAAAAATAATATCGTCTAAATGTAGACCCTCGCGTTCTCGGCACTCATTTAATCGAACAGTAAAATTACTTATGACGTCTCGGCAGGTGGACTCAGGGATGGCTGCCATTTCGTGACGGATATTTTCTTTCAAATGCGCCAGTGAAGTCGGTTTATTGGCGTAAACTTTAGATTTAAGATAACCCCATAGGAAAAAGTCCATAGGGGTTAAATCTGGACTGCGTGGAGGCCAATTTATGTCACCTCTCCGGGAGATCAATTTGCCTGAGAAAATTTCACGAACACGTGGCAGAGACATATTGGACGTGTGTGAAGTTGCTCCGTCCTGTTGGAACCATGTTCTTTGGTTATAGCCAGGCAAGTTTTGCAGTTCAGGTACCAAGAAGTTGTCTAACATCTCCACATAACGCTCTGAATTCACTGTAACTGCACGTCCCCTTTCGTCTTCAAAAAAGTAAGGGCCGATAATTCCTCGCGCCGACATCGCAGCCCATACGGTCACTTTAGGCGAATGTAGGGGTTTCTGATGTTTGCGTTTCGGATTCTTTGCACTCCAGTAGCGGCAGTTCTGCTTATTTACGTGGCCATTAAGATGAAAATGAGCTTCATCCGAAAACAAAATGTTGGTAAACGTTGAAAATCGCTCAATCACCTGATTTACGAAATTAAGCCTCTGACTGGCATCTTGGGGCTTTAATTCTTGCACCAATTGAATTTTGTAGGGGTGCAGCTTTAGGTCTTTGTGCATAATGCGATGTAATGATGATCTATGCACATTTAAAGCACTTGCGCGCTTCCGAATTGAAAGGTTCGGGTCGTCACGAACAGACTGATTAACATTCTCCACGTTTTCTACCGTTCTTGATGACCTAGGTCGCCTGGATTTTGATTTATCTATCGTTGTACCAGTCTCTTCAAACTTTTTAACCCAATGTCGAATGAGAGGAATGCTTGGCGCATCATTTAAGTGGCGAAAACCTCGAATACTGCAGAATTTTTTTCGCGCTACAGTCGCCGAATCACCGTTTTTGTAAAACTCTCGCACGCATAACGCGCGGTCTGCACCCGAGAAACGCTCCATAGCGACAGAATTTCCAAGAGCCAGGCTACCGATTGACATAACCCCCGCGCCCCTCGGATACGTTGCGTTCACGCAGTAAGTTAAATAAATATAAAATTTCTTTTGAGACACCTTGTATATGCTTATTCAAAAAAATGATTCAAGTGATATGGCTCCTGGGAATCAGTGTTGTAGATTTTTTTTTAATTAAAAAAGTATGTTGGACTTTACATTATTTTGATACACAAAAAACGTTTTTCTTAATTTTTCATAAAAATAAAATAGAACTTTTCCATATGGTTGAATAGCAAAACAAAGCTCTATTTAAAATTATCATAACCTACAATAAGCTACATATAAAAAAATAAGATTAACTCCGTTAACTTGAAAACGGTACGCAATAAAAAAAATTGAGAACCTCTGTAAATTCACCATGAAGAAGTGCTTCAAGAAAGTGTATACCAAAATGACTTAATATTTTAATTTCGGAAGTTATGAGCAAAAATTAAAAGATGGATAATTTACATTTTCGTTCATATCTTGAAACCTATGTATTTTTTTAGGAGAACACATCGTTAAAATGGTCCCTTAATGTGGCAACTTTGGTCTAATTTAAGCGACCCCGTTCTATCTCTTACCGTTCTCGAGATTCTCAAGTTATTTGGGACACCCTGTTTATATATAAATTTAAATTACATTTTTAGGGTTTTGCAGGTAAGACCAAAAAAATCTTATAAGGTCACTCTTGTGTCTATCAGTTTGTTTGTACAAACAAATAGAATTGTGACAAAACGGCTGAACCTAGAAAGTTGAAATTTCGCATGATTGTAAAACTCATTGCTCCACATATAAGAAAACTACTGAGAATTAAAAAAAACAAACACATCGCGGGGAAAATATAAATAAATATGTATTCAACAAAAAAATAAATACTTTTTTAAAATATCAGGGTTATGAAACCTCTAAATGGGTGGATAGTCAAATTTTTATTTTTGAAAAATTATTTTTTGTGAGTTTTACCAAAAATGTGTCAAACCCTACACTGTTTCCCAGAGGGGTAGATCTAAAAATCCGAAAAAACTCTCAATAATGTACATTGATGGGAACCGCAGTAGTTCAAGAGGATTTTTTTTTATCATATTAGTTATTCGAATAATAATGAATTTTTTGTGGTTGAAAAATATTTTTTAAAAATTTGTTGTTTGGTGTCAATAGAAAACTCTTAATTAAGGAACGAAAAGTAGTTTTTTAAAAAGTTCTTTAACATGATATTTGAAAAAATATATGAAAAAAAACTCCTGTCCTGAACCGTATAACGGGGGGGGAGAGATAAACTAAAAACCGAAATAAAAAATTGTTTCATATATTATTATTATTCTCTTATAAAATGGTAAACTTTGTTCAACGTAAGAACAACACAGGCGGATGTTAGCGGCTCCCATGTGCAGCAAACAAATTACTTTATCAATAACACATTTCAGTGGCGTCACTTACTCTGATTTGTTTTTGACTACACGTAATTTGCGATTTGTTTGTTTATTTCCGTTATTATTATTTATTTCTCGTACGTTTCGAGGTATACCGTGTACTAAAATGAGTAAAAATGTATTTGAAATACATGATTTTGTTTGTTTGGTCGCCACAACAATTGTTTAAAACCCTTGTTGACTACGTCAATGTGATCAGCTGTTTTCTCGCGCAGAATTTATGACGTAATTTATGATACCCGGTGTTGTTCTTATGTTGCACGAAGTCTAATGGACTATCTTTTAAATCAATCTTAGTGTCTAATTTAATCAACCTCGTAGCTATTATAGTTCTCGGGATAGCAATGGTGGACAAATTAAAATGAACACCTTATATACCTATAAAGTAAATACTTACTTTCAACCCACTAATTGCCGTCCTCATTAAATGCATTAATTTACTAAATGCTATGCTTTCCTCTTTCGCAATATTTTTTAAAACGGATTTTAGTAAGTCCCTATTTATATTTTCAGTTCCATTTAAGACTACTTTTACTGATCTGATAACTTTTAATTGTTGTTCTGTTGGTTTTTCATCAACTGGTAAAATAACCCATAAAAATGATAAATCTGCAGACAACAGATCCGAAAGTTTATTTATTCTATTTGTAGACCATTTTAGTACAGAAGTAATGTAGGATTCATCTAACTGCAAACAACCATTTTCCACCCTAAAAGTAGTGTAAAGTTTTTATTAAAATCTGTAAAATTAAGTTTCAAATTCAGTGGCGGTCCGTGGCTGTATGAGGTGAGATAACGATTTTTCATTTATTTATTTATTATTATTATTATTTTCAAGCTGCTCAAAATATAAAAATATACTGTACAAAATATATATTGAATTGTTTGACAAAAAACACGTGTATAAGTAGCTCTTACCTGAAATTAAAATAAACAGTGTAAAATTTTATTAAACAAATCGTATTGTATATCAAAATAAAATTAAAAAAAAAGTGCTATCCTGTTATATAAATAAAAAAATAAATAAACAACGCTCTTTATTAATAATACTATATTAAATTATTTATAATATCTATTAGTAAAGAAATTGGATTAAAATCAGTTTGTGCAAGTCTATTTCTGCAAATCTAGTGTCAGTGGCGTAGCGAAAAATATGGGTGACAAAGAGAAAATTTATAAAACCAGGCAAAAAAACACAAATCCTGAAGACTTTGCAACAAAAGTAGATATAAGAGAAATTCAGGGAGTACTGAAAAACATCGAGCTAGAATTTAAAAATTTCAAACGAGTTTACGATACGATTAAGAACATAGAACAAGAAATAAAAAACTTTAAAAAATCTGTTGAGTTTATTTCCAACCAATATGATGAAATTTTGTCTGTAAATAAAAAAAACGAAGATAAAATTAAACATTTGGAAGAGGAAGTAAAATCACTAAAAAGTAAAAATATGGAAAATGAAGATATGATGTCTAAATTTGCTGGTTTGGACCAATACCACCGAAATAGAAATATAGAAATCCATGGCATTCAAGAAAAAAATAATGAAAATTGTGCTTACATTGTGCAAAAAGTTGCAGAAGAACTGAACATCGAAGTACAGCAGTCAGATATCGATATTACTCATAGATTGAGGAAAAACAAGAACAACCAATCAGCCATAATAACTCAGTTTAAGACCAGACAGAAAAGGGAGCTTTTTATGGAAAAAAGAAGTTTCGTAATTACCAACCGAAACATTCCCGGGACGGAAATAGGATAGCGAGTATATATCAACGAAAATCTGTGTCCATACAATAAGCAACTTTAAAATCTGCCAAGGCTAGAGAACTCAATTTTTCATATGTGTGGTATAGGAATGGAAGAATATTGATGAGGCAAACCGAAAATTCAAGACCGATCCTAATTAGGCACCCGCAAGATCTTAACAACATACGTAGCGAGCAACCCCCCTCTCCCTCAACCAGGACCATAGATGCTAGCAGAGAAGGTGACTGTTAAAATTAGGTTTGATTGTCAAGTTTGTTTTGTTTTATAAAAATTAAGAATAACACATTTTGCTTTAATTATGATAAGTGTACCAATTCAAAATCTGTTGTGTGAAATTGAAAGTGATTCTGTTGATACAATAACTTGTGATTCTGTCTGTCAATTTAAAGAACAAATTCAAGCTTTTTCAAAAGATTTCGAAAATATAAAAATATTTCACACTAATATCAGAAGTATTGCTAAGAATTTTGAAGATCTCCAAGTTCTGTTATCGCAGATTGATGATAAGTTTGACGTAATTGTTTTAACAGAAACATGGCAAGTATGTTCCTTGAATTATTTCAGTATCCTTGGTTACAATACCTACTATAATAGCAGTTCTTACAACCAAAACGATGGTGTTGTTGTTCTAATTAAGTCAAATTATTCTCATGAGATCAAAATAGAAAATTTTCAAAACAATTATAATTTAATGCGAATAGTAGTAACAAAAAATAAGAAAAAAATAGGCGTAACAGCAGTCTACAAGCCACCGCCTTATAATATAACAACATTTATAAACAATATTGCTTCATTTTTTCAAAATAATTGTAACCTGGATGATGAAATATTTTTGGGTGACACAAATATTGATAGATTGAATTGCAAGAATACTCTGGTAAGTGATTACCTAAACATGCTAAGTCAATATGGGTTTATGTCATGTATAAATAAACCAACGCGCTTTAAAACGTGTATAGATCATATTTTTTTGAAATCAAAAATTAAAAGAAATTATTTACTTCCTATAATTTTGAATTCAAGGATTAGTGATCACTCTCCTATATTTTTGCAACTCAATATTAAGAATAAATTAACTGTAAAACAAGGTAAAAAAATAATAAACAAAACAAGAATAAATTTTGTTAAACTTAGGGATAACATGAAAAATATAAGCTGGGATAATATTTTACAAAATGGTATTGATAATGCTGTAGAACAATTTACTGACAAGATAATATCTAATATCAAATGTGAAAGACGCATACCCTATAAAAACCACAAAAGGACACCTTGGATCACGGAGGGGTTAATCAAGTCAATAGCTATTAGAGATCGTTTGTACAAAGAATTTTCGCGTTCCCCTAATGATAATAATATCGGAAAATGTTACTTAATGTACAAAAATGCAGTATCCAAACTTATTAAAATTACAAAACAAAATTATTACAAAGAAAAAATTCTGCAAAACGTAGATAATCCGAAAAAACTATGGCTATTAGCCAATGAGTCATTAAATAGGAAAAGTAGAACCGAAGTAAGTCCTTTAGATACTAAAACAAATAATATCAATAAAAAAACAAAAGCGGACGAATTTAATAAATATTTCATAAATGTAAGTTCTATATTATCTAAAAATTTTAATAACAATTTAGATAAGAAAAATGACATGCTAAAGAGAATAAATTGTAATCCTAAGTCACTTTTCCTCGCTCCCACAAATACTCAGGAAATAATTGAATTAATTGAAACATTAAAAAATGGGAAATCTCCTGGTCATGACGGAATCACTTCTGAAGTTATTAAAGAAATTGCAAAATTCATAGCTGATCCCCTTACCAATATTTTTAACTGCTGTTTTGAGAAAGGCTATTTTCCTGACTCTTTTAAAATTTCAGTTGTTAGACCTATACACAAATCTGGACCCCCAAATGACATAAAAAATTACCGTCCCATCTCATTAATAACTAATTTTGCGAAACTGTTTGAAAAACTTATTAAAAAAAGGCTTGTGTCTTTTTTAAAACAAAACCAAATCATTTCTACTAAGCAGTTCGGCTTTACTGAAAAGTTAGGAACAGAAGATGCTATTGCCAGACTGGTTAAAAGGTTATATTCAGGGTTGGACAGCTCAAAAGTATATGTGGCTATTTTCTTAGATCTTGCAAAGGCCTTTGATACTGTCGACCATTCCATACTATTGAAAAAACTAGAAATTTGCGGAGTACGCGGTCTACCTCTAGAATTATTCCGTAACTACTTATATAAACGGAAGCAAAGGGTCGTATTAAACAACATTAGCAGTACCGAGGAATATGTTATATGTGGCGTGCCACAGGGGACAGTGTTAGGGCCTATTCTTTTCTTGCTTTATATAAATGATCTAATAAATAACAAAAAAATCGTGGGTGATATTACAGCTTATGCTGATGACACTGTTTTGTTTGTCGAAGCCAGTGACTGGAATACAGCTAGGGAGGTAGTAGAACTTGACCTACAAGTAATAAAGGACTGGCTGGATACAAATATTCTAACCTTAAATTATGAAAAGACTAAATATCTCTCTTTTTCTATTTATGAAAATACACAGCCAGATATAGAAGAACTAACAATACATGAACTAGAATGCAATAGGATTGAAAACTGTTGCATCTGTACCACAAAAATAAATAGAACTACACATGTCAAATATTTGGGGATTATAATTGACAATCACATGCGATGGGATCGGCATATACATCAGATGTGCAGTAATCTAAGGAAAATGTTCTATATATTTAAAAAACTTAGAGAAATTATACCAATTGATACTCTGTATCAGTTTTACTATGCACTCGTGCAGTCCATTATTAATTATGGTATAATAGCCTGGGGTGGTGCATCCGATGTATATTTAAATAAAATCAAAATAATTAAAAAAATAATTATTAAAATCATGCTAAAAAAACAAAAAATGTATCCGACAAATGAACTATACACAATCAGCAGATTAATGACCATTCCTCAGTTGTTTATTTCAGCTATATTAAAATACATTAAGAAAAACCCCGACTGCATAAATAAAAAAGGACATTCATACAGTGTCAGAAATAAAAACATTACTTTATATAAGGCAAGTAAAAGTATTGGCCAGCGATGTTTTTTATATCTAATCCCTAAAGTTTATAACGCCTTTCAAAGTTTCATGAGTGAAGAAAAAAAACAAAATTGTAACATTAACATTAACTCAGCTTGCTGGACAAAAACGTTTTGCAGAAATTTATCTGAATTGGAAATTGAAAATATTTTATTAGTCATTAAGTGACGCATAATCTAAATCCACATATTATATTTAAACAAATAACACAAAAAAATACCTCTTTTGTAATAAATACAGTTATCCAAGTGTTCTTTTCTGGTTTTTATCTTTTCTATCTTTTCTGTTTTTCTTTTCTTTTAATTCTTGTATTTTTGTATTGAATCGTGTATAGATTTTGCTTACTGTTACATGTATACATGATATTTGCTAGTTTTGTATAAAAAATATGTCAAACAATAAAAATAAAATATCAAAAATTTGAAAGCCACGCACAGACTCTTATAGGTCTTTGTGGCGTAGCACTTGCCATTCTCCTGGTAAGTCTAAATACGAAAATTGATTATGTATTGATATGTATTTTTGAAATGTTATTTTATTTGTACATGTATATTAATTTCGTAATAAATAAATAATAAATATTAACCATTTCCCGATAATTACACGTGAAACATTACAAGAAACTAAGAAATAATTTTGATTTTATTAAGACTTTTTTATCTGTGTATCCTATTTGAATATAATAGGATGAATTCAATGGATTCATTGCTGAAGTTATTTTCATATATAACGTAAAAAAAAAATGCAAAAAATAAATTTCATAAACGAGAAATTAACGAAAGAAATTTCTGAAAAAATATTTTAAGCAAAACTGTTAAAATAGCACAAGAAATAAATAACAAAATATAAGGGAAAATTCAACTAAATAGAAATACAGTCGAACTTCCATAAAGTTGGTTTTACACAGTTCAATTAATTGATCAAGTTTTTTGTCAATTAATTGAAAAATTTATTGGTAACCTTGGAAACAAAAGCATCACTTTACACACATCAATTTATGTATCAATTTTTTAGAAAATGTTTACATTACCAACTGTAAAACATGTTGACGTATTTATCAAAGAAAAATATTGAAAAAATCTTCACAAAGTTACGATCTGTGAACAAAAACAAAAGAAATAACCTAGATGATGGTAAATTAGAACGTTTAAGGTTCTGTCAGATTTGAAAACGAAACACAAACTATATATTTTTAGGTTATGCAACAACTAAACAGTTGGCAATATCTTAAAAGATATAAATATACCTAGAATTTCCTAAAAAAATGATGAAAAATAGAACTTGTTCTATTTTCAAAATAAATTGATCCATTTTTTCATCAATTAATTGTTCAATAAATTGTTAAAATAAATTGTTAAAACACTTTACACACTCCAATAAATTGAACGTCAACTTTTTCAATTAATTGATCAATAAATTGAATCGTGTGAAACCCACTAATTTTAACTTGAGTTAGAGAAAACTCTTAACGTTAGCAACCCGCCTTAAGTCAAATATTTCTATAACTCGAAGTAAAATTTAGGAATTTTGAAGACGGTGCACTTCCTAAACTCGAATTTTTGTAATGTATATTTTTTCCGTATTTTGTATTTTGATACTTATACGCGTCGATACTGGCGCACCGTCCAGTCCAGTTGTCGCGGTACTTTCTCGATCAGATCGGGGAATCTCAGCCGATCAGATCGGAAAATCTGACAAAGTGAGGTTGATGAGTGAAACTGACAAAGATATAAAAAAGAAAAAGGAGATTGCCGCAGACTTTGGGATTCCTCCAAGTACACTTTTTACAATTATAACAAACCGCGAAGAAATTCTGAAGAAAGCCAAAAATGGTGTAACCAATGATCGAAAACGTTTCAAAACCTGTACCTACGAAGACATCGACAAAGTTATTTGGAACTGGTTTAAAATGGCTCGCAATAGGAATGTGTCAATGCCAGGGCCACTTATTAGAGAAAAGGCTCTTTCTTTTGCTAAGTCTCTGGGACACACTGATTTCGTCGCTAGCTGGTTAGATACGTTTAAGAAAAGGCATAATATTACTCAAAAAGTTACGCGTGATGAAAGAGCAGATGTTAATGGACATGACTGTGAAGAGTGGCGAAACAATATTTTACCGGTACTTTTAGAGCAGTAGCATGAAAAAGATATTTTCAACGTGGACGAGACGGGCTTACTTTTTAAATGTTTTCCTGATTAAAAACCTTTTAAACGTTAACTTTTAAAAATGAAAAGTGTTTCGGTGGAAAACACAGCAAAGAAAGAATCACGTCATGGTGCGGGCCAACATGTGTGCTACCGAAAAACTGAAACCGTTGATGGTTGTCAAATAAAAAAATCCACGTTGCTTTAAAGGTAATTATTAACAATATAAAATTGCACTATAGAAGAAGAATTCTGAGAAAAACATTAGTTGCCTCACAAGATGACAATCAAACAGAACATATTAGGGTCATTCCATATCAAGTGGTCTAGTGGTCCCTGCTCGACCATCACGGATCTTGATGAAATTTTGTATGGACATTCACACCTGTCCTCAACGAACATTGGTAAAGTTTTACGTTCATCCATGCAATACTTGCTGAGATTTAGTAATTTGTTTGACGCCATATCGCAGCCTTCTATGGTATGAGTCCGAAATTTCGACAACTTTGAGACACAGTATCTCTGGCAATATTTTGTTGAGAGAAACAAAACTTTACCAACTTATACAACTTTTTGCGCTCTATTAAACAAAATAATAAACAAATCTTCATGAGCGATTCCCGTAAAGAAAATTTGGATCAAACTTGGCCTAAAAAATTTGCAACTCGAAAAAATTTTAAAGTTTGGCTTTTTATACCTCTGAAAGTAAAGGTACGATAAACGTGAAATTTTGCACATAATAACTTATCAATACAAGGTTAATGAATATAAAATTTCACACCCCTAATATTTTTCATTAGTTCAGGAATTGAGTGTAAAGTTGATGATTTTTGTGAAAATGCTAAAAACAGGGTATATTTAGCCCACTTTTACAAAGATATACCTTCTGGAAATTGTTTTAAATTATTTTCATTAGAAAGAGCATGAAAAAGTAGGATTGGTTTTTCATCCCTGGTATATAAGGCCTTAGATATAGGGACAAAGTTGAGGGGGTTCCAGCACAACACCTTATTTTTGGCCTTTCAGCACCATCAGTTATGTCACCAGGCCGACAGTATGAATTCCAAGAAGTGACACTGAAGAAAGTGGCTACTAAATTCAATAATAAATAAGCAATAGTTGGTATTTGGCAATTCATACAAACATCATGGACTTCGGCTTGGGAACCATGTAAGATACCCACTTCAGGCTTAGGAACCTAGAATAAGCTGCCCAATCATTGGCTTGGGAACCGGACAGATACCCACACAAGGCTTTGGAACCTTAACGAAGAAACCAAACTAGAGGCTTAGGATCCTCAACCAAGAAACCCACCCGTGGCTGGTATTGCACGGCTATCGGGCGTGAACCTTATGGCGATGGGGTTACTGGTTCAAGTTTCTGAACTGGTAGTGACAATGTCACCATGGATCAACGCAATTTAGGTACTTATAATGCCTGTATAAAACAAACAAGATGAAAAATAATGGAATGCATGCGATATTGCGATAGCAGCATGTGATAGAAACGTTCTCAACTTTGTCCCTATATCTAAGGCCTTATATACCAGGGATGAAAAACCAATCCTACTTTTTTAGGGGGATTAAAACATGCTCTTTCTAATGAAAATAATTTAAAACAATTTCCAGAAGGTATATCTTTGTAAAAGTGGGCTAAATATACCCTGTTTTTAGCATTTTCACAAAAATCATCAACTTTACACTCAATTCCTGAACTAATGAAAAATATTAGGAGTGTGAAATTTTATATTCGTTAACCTTGTATTGATAAGTTATTATGTGCAAAATTTCACGTTTATCGTACCTTTACTTTCAGAGGTATAATATCCAAACTTTAAAATTTTTTCGAGTTGGAAATTTTTTAGGCCAAGTTTGATCCAAATTTTCTTCACGGGAATTGCTCATGAAGATTTGTTTATTATTTTGTTTAATAGAGCGCAAAAAGTTGTATAAGTTGGCAAAGTTTTGTTTCTCTCAACAAAATATTGGCAGAGATACTGTGTCTCAAAGTTGCCGAAATCTCGGAGTCATACCATAGAAGGCTGCGGTATGGGGTCAAACAAATTACTAAATCTCAGCAAGTATTGCATGGATGAACGTAAAACTTTACCAATGTTCGTTGGGGACATGCGTGAATGTCCATACAAAATTTCATCGAAATCCGTGATGGTCGAGCAGGGCACTTCTTTGAAATCAGACCACTTGACATGGAATGACCCATTACTCTATGGGATGCTATTACAAACTTGTTTAAAGCGTAGGACATCGATGTACAGCAAGCAACCATAAACAATTATTTCACAAAGGCTGGCTTCAAAAAACAAGGCGAAAACAACTGAAGTGAAGAAGACTATACTACTCTGTCAGAACTGAAGTGCGCGTTTGGCATATATAATCAACAAATCGTGGGTAATACAATGTCTCTTGGTGAATATTAGTCTGTAGATGAAGACGTGGTTGTAGCGGACTATCCAACAGATGCCGACATTATAAACAAAATTAAAAACCGCGAAGATGAATATATCTTATCTGGAAACGAAAATACCTGAACAGTGCCAATACACCTTCAAACAAAGAAATGCGTCATTTTTTAAGCAAGTGTAGCGAATATTTTTTGTTTTAAAGAGACTGTTACTGACGAAGTGTATCACGTGTTAACAACTTTAGAAAACTTTGTGGATAGTTAATTTTTTAATGTAGAACAATAAAAGATCACTGACTTTTTTAAAGAAGTAATGTTTACTATTCAGAATTTTCCTTTTTTTATTTATATTATTATGTTAGTTGTATATGTTTATAATTATATGTACATCCATATAGTTTGTTGATTTCATATAGTCACATATTTATTTTCTGTCAATAAATTCATATGAAAGTGTTATTTTACTCATTTTGTAGTTATTACTGTAACTCGAATTTTCTGTCTCGAATTTTTTCAGTGAACTATGTATATTGATTCGACTTAGGGAAGTTCGACTGTATTATATAAAAAATAAAGCAAACAATATAAAGTTGTAGCACTACATATATTGTGATAACACCACAGGAAACTCTAGAAGGCACTGTGTTAAAACAGGGCAAATGCTGACATTGTTGTTTTGTGGAGTTTGTAAAAAAACCATGAGAAAATTAATTCGTCTATTGCTAAGTTTATTTGTGCTGATTGTTCAATATTATGAGAAATGGGAGCGGTGTTGCCAAATGTTGTAAAAGTGTCAAACATGTCAATGAACCCAAAATATTATGCGTAATTTTATATTCTTTCGTTGATAATTTATACAAATTAAATAGAAGTATCTTATATTATTAAGTAAATTATAACTGTGACCTAATAAGGTAAGTTAGGCGTAAAGTGAACATTTTATGGGTGAACATAAAACTAGACGTCTCGGTAGACCCCGAAAACAACCGGATAATGTGATTACAAACGAACAATTATGATTGATGATAGATTCTATATAAATTGCGCGTTCACGTGAGTCAACACCATCTATGACAACTTAAGTTTTGACTCTGATAACAAGTGGGGCGTCGCCTTACTTGCCTCTCTTGACGAGCCGCCACTGTTCTTATGTCATACTTGCCTATCTGGAAATTTCTGAATAATCATCTTCTGAATATCTCGTACCAATTCTTTGCAGGCCTTTTCATTCTCTAGTTGATTAATAATTTCCAATCTATTGAATTCCAATAATTTTCCAGGCATCATTTTAGTGGAATGGCAATTAACTCTAGATATATCAAACTGAAAAAATGTCATTTAAATGTATTTTATTGTAGGTAAGTATCGGACACAGGGTGTCTCGTTTTTGAAGTTCACCTTTGGGGTCTCAAGGTCGGTTAAATTAGACAAAATTTGAAGATAAAATTTGTTGATAATTTTAGAATATAGGTTGAGAAATACAACACTGAAATGTTTTTTTCTTTATATACAGTCGATTCCGCTTAATCAGGACACCGGTTAATCGGGACAGTCGCTTATTAGGGACAAATCCTAAAGAACGGAAACAAAACCGAGGAAAAAACACAAATTTACATCTCTTTTTCGGGACAATATTCCGTTTAATCGGGACAGTAATCGTGTGAATTCCCGTGGCCCCGGGGAAAAATTGCCTGTAAAACTTTACAGGCCTTACAGTTTGTAGCTGACAGTTGGCGTTCTGTAAAAACCAGCACAAATCAAAATTGTTTTGGATATAGCGGTTTAAAATCTACAGAGATTCCAGAGCACAGCAGCGACGAAGAAAGTGAAATTTCACAAGTTGTTAATTTTATTGAATTTTCGAAAATTGACACCAATTTACCATGTTATGACGAGAATGGAGATTTTGAGGACGCAATTGTTAAAGGTTTTAAATAAAAACATCAAAATTTGGAGGAACCCGACGACAGTGATGATGATGATCTTCCTGCGCCCGTAACTAACCGTGACGCAAAACAATGTGTTGATAGTTTTCAGCTTTATTTTATGCAAGATGTAAAAGACGGAGTCCCATGTCAGCATTAAATATTTGCGCTGATTTTGTACAACTACAATCCCGCAAAAATAAAAGAGAAAACCACTTTGGAGGAATTCTTGCAGAAAACATAACTTAATTTAAATTTGAACATTATTTTTCTTTCAGAATTTATTATGTAATTTATTGTTTCAGAACTTGATTATTTTTTATTATGTAGTACCCATATAATTTTTGAATATGTATGTATACGTATAAGTTTGTGCAATTTACAAAATAAAATATTAAAAAAACACTTATCCTGTAATTTTTGTAGAACTTTTGATAATTGGGCCAGCCGCTTAATCGGGACGAAATGTAGTAGTCTTGATGTGTCCCGATTAAGCGGAATCAACTGTATATATATATAGCAAATCACTAAGCTTCTTAGTGATTTGCTAAAATACGCCGTAGATTCAAAAAAATTTTCTGCATTTATTAATCCAATCTGCATTCAATAATTTAAATATCAATACAAAAGTGGTTATGAAAATCTTGTAAAACATTTAAAATTATACATTTTATAAATGAAAACGGGCAATAGTCTAAAACTACTAGGCATAATTGATATATGCAAGTGGTTTTCTCTGTCTCACCCAGATGATAGAAAAAACAATCTTTCTATATTGAAATATGACGTATTAAAATGAATAAATATACGAAATTATACATTATTGTAGAGCAGAAAAAATCTCTATTTTATGGTGATAAAAAGTATGGTGTTTCTACTTGAAAAAAAATACAAGTTAGTAGAAATACAAGTGCAGGCTATTCCAAACGATTAGGCGGAACTAAATGGAATTTTGTCATGAGAAGGGACCTTGTTGGGTTATTTCATGCTTCACGTTTGGTAATGAAAATTTAAAATTCCAACAGTGAAACCATGGAAACGAATGACATATGTAAAAAAATTTTGCATAAACATTTTTCCAAATTTTGAAAACAAAAAAAAAACAAAAATGGGAAATGTTTATTAACTACGACAAAAAAAGCAAAATGCAATGAAAAGGACATTGTATAATGACAATCAATTAAATCTAGAATTTGCAATGTGAGTATGATTTACAAAGCTTAAACAAACTGACCAAAAGTCCGAATTAATAGATAAAAATTACTAGATTTTAAAATCTAGTTCTGCCAAACGTTTGGAATAGCCTATAAAAGACGACATTTTCTGATTTTTTTTTTTTATTCACTTTAATATTATGTATAAATTTTATTTGACAACATTTTTCTCAATTTTCAGTAATTTAAAAGTTATTTATGTTTAAAAATATCAGACCAAAATGCCTTTTTAATACTATTTATTTTATGGCAAGTTATGAAATATTTAAAAGATATGATTACACCATTAGATTGTCCTCTTATTGTCCTTACGTAAGAGGTTTCTCTAACTCAAGTTAAAATCATTTCTTTTTGTATGCTACAACATACAAAAACAAATGATTTTAACTTCAGTTAGGGATAATACTTACTTTAGCAACCGGCCATTAAAAAATCCACTTTTGTTTAATTTAACCGACCTTGTATCTCTTATACTGTATGAGATCCGAATGCTGAACCTCAAAAAATAGAAAACTTGTATATTTTTTAAGTAAATATTTGTTTAATAATAATGTTAGGTAAAATTATATTGCGTTCACATTTGTAAGAACAAACCAGATTTGATTATTTTGGTTACTTTCATAGCGTATCATTAACTTTAAATGTCATTTAAAAATATTCTTTACGCTGCAAAATATAATTAAGATATCATTTATCATTATGACATATGTGAAATGGAATAACATATTAAGGCGGCTCATAATCCTATAGATTTTTAGTTTCCTATACAAGACTAACATACATGAAATAAAATTAGTACTAATTATACATCAAATTTTGCAGCTATTTTTTCTCTATCTAATAGGATATTTTTAATTTCAAATAAATTTGTAATAAAAATTTTATCGCTCAATAACTTAATTATAAGCATGAGGTAACAAGTTTCTGTAATTTTTTAAATATATTAGTGAGCTTCAAATAGCTCTTAAAATTAGATGTCTAAATGGAAAAACAATACGTCAATATTTTTTTCGATATGATTGTTTATTTTATATTCGAATAATGTATATGAAACTCATAGTTTATATCTTACCAATGTTATTTTTTAGTTCGAGTTTATACCACAGATGGTGCTGCCACCGATATTTAGTGAGGCGAGAATTTTTTGTACGTAGTAATGTATAGTAACCGCCCAATAGTTTACCATCCTTTTCCAATTCAATGATGTAACCCTCTCTACATTTTTTCCTACAGTTCCAAACATCAGGATGGATATTAATAATGAAATACTGATTTTCTGACATTTTATTTAGTTTTATTCATAATTAGTTTCTTTAAATTTATTCTACAATTTTAAATGAAATTAATTAGATATATATTAATTAATTATTTATTATTTTTCTTTTTTATTTATAAGATAAATCTTGGTTTAGTACTAAAATATTATACCAATATTATAAAAGCATTTAATTATAATTATAATACACGAAATGAAAATTCTTTTACATTAGATCTCAAAAATACTACAACAGCACAGAATTATTTATTTTTTAAGGTAATTTATAATAAGTTTCCTGTTATAGTCTATATCAGAAAGACTGATAGTAATATATCTTTTTGTCAGGCAGTTACCAGTAGCGTGCACATTTTAAACACGTTTAAATTGGTTTTGTGTATTTCTATATTACTATTTATCATTTTATTAAACGCAGGCCTGTGACCATATTTATCATATCATTAAACGCACCCCTGTGACCATATTTTTCTTCAAAATTTGTGGGTAAAATTTTTATGATCTATTGTGTTTAACCCTAGTTCGTATTCCCATATAAGATGTGCGGCACACTCGGTTGTTTTTTAACAATATTTCGTTTCGAACTATTCATATTTTGTGTGCCGCTTCTGTGTGAAAAAACAATAACTTTCTACAAATAATAAATTTTATTACTATCGCTCTTTCTGAGATAGACTATAGTATAAGAGAAATAGGTAGAATAAGACAATTAAAATTGAAATTAAAAAACTATTATTTAGAAAAAAAATAAAAAATTATTTTTTTACTATTAATTGGACGTTGTAACTGCATGTTTTAGAATAAGATTGATTATAATTTGTTCAGAATTATTTTTAAATATTTTATATGAAATCTATACCTATTGGATTATTGTATTATTTATTCTGTTTATTTAGCAAATGCTAAATAAAGTTTAATCTAATCTAATATATTTTCAGAATTTTTATTAATTGTAATGAATTCCAATTATTGTTATGCACAATATTTGAATCTTTTCTTCATTCTAAACTTTTTTATATAAATATACCTACATTTCTGTTGTTAGCTATATAAATTATAAGTGAGATATTTTAAGTTTATATGTACGTAGCGACACCACAGTCCCCAAAAATTCGTCTTATTACAAAAATCCATGAATTGAAAACAAGCGTTTTTTAATTTTATACATCTTTTATTAAAAAATTATGACATTTTTACATAAAATATATTGCCAGTGTTGTCGAATGAATAATTCTTCTAGAATGTAACATGAATCATATTTTACACGGACTGAAAGGGTTTGTGGCACATACAGTCTGTTCCAAACGGTTAAGCGGAACTAGATTTTGCAATCTATGGTCTATTTCAAAGTAGAAAAATGTGTGTAAAAAGATAGGAGCTGGTTGTCCTTGCTTCGGATTGGTTTAAATCGTCATCCCTATTACACTGTAAAAATATTGTTTTTAGTCAAAGTTGACAGATGTTCAGTGTCGTACATTGGAAATATATATTATTTATATTATTTAATTTTTCTCATATATTTTGGTATTATTTACATAGTTAGACTTTTATTTATATTCTTGGCGTAGATTTTATGGAGAAAATTCTCCATGTAATTTGTTTTTACGCAGTTATATATTTTTTAGGTTATCTGACATATAAATATTTTTTGACATTTGACATTTAACAGATCAAGAGAGAGGACTAATGTGAGGCCAAAAGACAGCCCAGCTGATTGTGCCCAAAGAAGAAGTTATTGATATAATTTTTAGACCTTCATATATACATATACTTTTAATTTTTATTTACAATAATTATTTAAATAAGAAACTTTAGCTCTGAAGATATATTGTTTGTTTTATTGCTTTGTTTAAACTCTTTTAGCCAAATCTCTCTTTTTATATATAGTACATAATTTTTAAAATTAATATTTTTTTCAAATTTCCCATTAAACTGAATGTATGTCGCATAAATAACGTAAGTGTATTATCTGCCTTGTTTATTTCAATATCTTATTAACCTTTTTTATATTAAAAAAAAAAAGCACTTGCTAACCCAGTTGCTACGCCCATGCCCTAGTTAAGTAACTTATTTTAAATTTCCCGCTATACTGTATTTGATCAGTGTAAATCGTACTCGGTTCGCAGCGCTATCTACTTTGTTCTACTTTGAAATAGACCATAGTTACTTTCATCGTGTAAATCGTGCCTTTCGGCCGTTTTGTTTAAGCTTTGTAAATCATACTTACAATAAACATTTTTTAGTTAAGGTTAATATCATTTTAAAATGTCATTTTCTTTATATTTTGATTTTTTGTGTCATTCTTAATACAAATTTCCCATTTATTTATTTTTTTGTCATTAAAATATCTAAAAAAAATATTTTGACATAAGTCAATCGTTTCCATGGTTTCATTATTGGAATTTTAAATTTTGACATCCCAAAGTAAAAAATGAAATAACCCAAGCAAGGTCCCTTCTCGTGACAACCTAAAAGAACTAAATTCCCATTTAGTTCCGCTTAACCATTTGGAACAGACTGTATCTTGCAGTAACTAATATCTTATCACAACCGTAAAGTTAAAGATTTTGCAATCTAGTTCCTTTCATCGTTTAAATCGTGCTTTTCGACCGTTTTGTTTAAGCTTTGTAAATCATACTTACAATAAACATTTTTTGGTTAAGGTTAATATCATTTTAAATTGTCATTTTCTTTATATTTTGATTTTTCTTGTCATTCTTAACACAAATTTCCCATTTATTAATTTTTTTGTCATTAAAATATATAAAAATTATAATTTAATTTTGATATGTCATTCGTTTCCATGGTTTCATTGTTGAAATTTTAAATTGTGACATTCCAACGTGAAAAATGAAATAACCCAAGCAAGATCCCTTCTCGTGACAACCTAAAAGAACAAAATTCTCATTTAGTACCACCTAACCGTTTGGAACAGACTGTACAAAGGTGTATTACATTATCAACAAGTATAATAGTTATCAACGAAAGTTCTAAACTATGAATAATCAGTCGAAAAAAGTATTGACGTAGATATAATTTGAATATACCGGTTTACAAAAAATTAAATAAAAAAAAAATCTACAAAAAAAATATTTGAATCTCACTAATATATATATATTTTTTTATTAAATTTATTTTGGGCTTGACTGCTAGGATCATTACCGAGGATACAACACTAATATATTTAAAAAATTACAGAACATTAATCTCTAATATCTATTATTATAATCCGTCTCAATTTGTAATACGAAACTAGATCTGGTTACTTTAGTGACTGTTGTAGTGTAAATAGAATTTTGTAGAATCATGTGAACTTGTAAATCTGTCTTTTAAAAGTATGGTTAAGTTTCATTGAGGTTATTACTAAATTGACATGTCAAAATTGTGATTGACATGTCAAATATTTTGATTGTATATATTAATATTTATTTCATCAAACTTTCGATTATTACTCGTATAAGCAGTTCACTTTTGTAAGAACACACTAGATCTGGTTATTTTGGTTAATTTTATGGTGTGTTACTGACTTTAAATGTCAATTAAAAATATTCCTTACGCTGTAAAACCGACTTTAGGTTGATAAGGTTATGATCATTATAATTAAGCTATCATTTTTCATTATGACATATGTCAAATGGATCGACATTTTAAAAAAGTGACATTTTTTAATACCAACATGGCATACAGCTTCAAAGGTGCAAACTATTGAAAACAAAATTCCCTCTTAGTTTGTTCTTACAAAAGTGAACTGCTTATAGAATAGTAAAAAAATATTACGATTATCAATGAAATATCGTGATAAAATATAAAAAACAAAAATACATATTATATAATAATAATTTATCATTTTATTGTGCTGCCCTTAAAATCAAATTCTTGTTTTGCAAAATTTAATAACATACAGTCTGTTTCAAACGCTTAGGCGGAACTAGATTTTGCAATTTAGTTACTTTCATCGCTTAAATCGTGCTTTTCGGCCGTTTTGTTTAAGCTTTGTAAATCATACTTACAATAAACATTTTTGGTTAAGGTTAATATCATTTTAAAATGTCATTTTCTTTATATTTTGATTTTTTGTGTAATTCTTAATACAAATTTCCCATTTATTTATTTTTTTGTCATTAAAATATATAAAAAAATAATTTAATTTTGACATAGGTCATTCGTTTCCATGGTTTCATTGTTGTAATTTTAAATTTTGACATTCCAACGTGAAAAATGAAATAACCCAAGAAAGGTCCCTTGTCGTGACAACTTAAAAGAACGAAATTCCCATTTAGTTCCGCCTAAGCGTTTGAAACAGACTGTATTTAAACAAAAATATTAATTTTTTGAATATAAATCCTAAATTTTTCTCTGCAAATCTTTCCGAAACATGTAGTCTGTGGTTCTGTCTGTTTTCTTATTATTACCTCTCCACATGTTCGTCGGTCTTAAATTTTCTACACCTTCATTTAAAATTTTTCTTACTTCTCCTTCAGAAGTCTAAAGAAATTGAAATGGGTAAATTATTTTATATTTCACAACAAAAAGGACACCAAGATTTACTGAAAAAATATCTGCCACAAGGTCTATAATTTCACTTCTTTTTAATTTTGTTCCATTTTTTTCTAAAAGTTTTCCATAAGCGTTATATATGTGTTTTTTTTTTTTGTATATTTATCTAATTGTTGTCTCTTATGCATATTTTCTGATGTTATGTTCTTATTTTGGTTGTATAAAAATACTTTTCAATTAAAAAAATAAATTGACATATAATTTAATGTCAAATATGAATTGTCAAATGTTTTGAAAGGTGCCATTTCAGCAGTACCACCCTAAGATGATATTTTAAATAGACAACATAAAAAATGAAATTTTCCTCTTAGTTTCGTATTACAAATTGAGACAGATAATATGTAATTGAGCGATAACATTATATTTTTTTCTATTAGATAAGTAAAAATGAGGAACAACATTTGATTTATAGATTGTTACTAATTTTATTTCGGATTGTCAGTTATTTATAAGAAACTTGTGGTCTCTGAGGGTTATACGTAGACTTACCATAATATTTTATTCTCAAACCGGAACAATTTTGAGATTCTGCTCAAAATAGAAAATAGCGCCTTCTACGCAAAGTACTTATGATTGAAAAAGCTAAATAATGGGGTGGTTAAAAAAACAAAACAAAAATTACGGATAATCTGTCTCAATTTGTAATACGAAACTAAATCTGGTTACTTTGGTGACTGTTGTGGTGTAAATAGACTTTTTTGAAACCATGTAAACTTGTAAATCTGGCTTTTACATTTTTTGTGAAGTTTCATTATACTGAGGTTATATTCACTCAAAAACTACATGTCAGATACGAAATTGACATTTCAAAATTGTGAGTGACATGTCTAATATTTTGAATTATATACAAATATTTATTTCATCTTATTTCGCTTATTCATATTTTCTGTTCTGGTTGCCTAAAATATATTTCAAATACTTGTCAATTAGTGTTTTATACAATTTGTGTTAGTAAGTTGACATACAATTTAATGTCAATTATGAATTGTCAAATATTTTGAAAGGTGTTACTTCAGAATTACCACCCTAAGATGATATTTTAAATATACAACATAAAAAATGAAGTTTTCCTGTTAATTTCGTATTACAAATTGAGACAGATAATATAAGCTGTTCACTTTTGTAAGAACACACTAGATCTGGTTATTTTGGTTACTTTTATGGTGTGTTACTGACTTTAAATGTCAATTAAAAATAATCCTTACGCTGTAAAACCGACTTTAGGTTGATAAGGTTATGATCACTATAATTACAGTCTGTTTCAAACGCTTAGGCGGAACTAAATGGGAATTTCGTTCTTTTAGGTTGTCACGACAAGGGACCTTTCTTGGGTTATTTCATTTTTCATGTTGGAATGTCAAAATTTAAAATTACAACAATGAAACCATGGAAACGAATGACCTATGTCAAAATTTAATTATTTTTTTATATATTTTAATGACAAAAAAATAAATAAATGGGAAATTTGTATTAAGAATTACACAAAAAATCAAAATATAAAGAAAATGACATTTTAAAATGATATTAACCTTAACCAAAAAATGTTTATTGTAAGTATCATTTACAAAGCTTAAACAAAACGGCCGAAAAGCACGATTTAAGCGATGAAAGTAACTAAATTGCAAAATCTAGTTCCGCCTAAGCGTTTGAAACAGACTGTAAGATATCATTTTTCATTATGACATATGTCAAACGGATCGACATTTTAAAAAAGTGACATTTTTCAATACCAACATGACATACAGCTTCAAAGGTGCTAACTATTGAAAACAAAATTCCCTCTTAGTTTGTTCTTACAAAAGTGAACCGCTTATAGTAATAATTTTTAATTACTCTTAATTGAACATAACTTATTATTAAAAAATTATTAATATTTATGACTACCGTTAAATTAAAAAAAAAAACCTTTGTTATTTTTAATTAGTTGCCTATTCGCCATTTTCCGAAGCTGCACTTTTTGTACTGTATCTACCATGAGTAGAGCCCTGCGCGGATAAGCTTTTCTGTATCCGCATCCGATCCGCATCCGCACATCCATGATCCGCATCCGATCCGCATCCGCAGCTTTTGTAAATAACAAATCCGCATCCGATCCGCATCCGCAAAAATATCCGCACTATCCGCACTACAGGTTTTGCTGTCAGTTTGGAAAGAAATAACATATTTCGCCTGTTCAGGTAATCTCTGCTCTAAAACGCTACTGAAAATTTTTGGATTTACCAGCTTATTTATTACTAACCTAACCTAAGGGACCCCATAAGTTTTAAGGCCTAGATGCGCTAATAACTTATTTAAATCTAGAGAGAGATAACAATTTTGGGGGGCCTAAGCGTTCTTTTTCGTAGGGAGTAAGTGGCGTGCTGCTTTTTTCAATATTGAATTTAAAAAAAAATCAGAAAAGTTACTTGATAGAAGGTGCTTCATATTTTTAGGATCAAATAATTCTCTTACGCCATTTCGCGCATGGCGTTGCAACTTTTTCAAATAGCAACATGTGTCATTTTTCAAATTTTTGGGATCTGCAAGACTTTTTACTTCGGGTAGTATAAAAAAATTGGCAGGTTACATAATAAAATTTTCGAGAAAAAATTATGTAGGCAAATTTTGGTATTTAAATAAAACTTACTAATCAGTTTTATGTAAAAAAAAAACCTTTATCAGATTTAAAAGCCAGAATTAGAGCAGAGGTAGGAAGAATTACGTCGAAAGTGTACCAGGAAACTTTTGTCCAAAATATTATTTTCTATAATATATTCAATAATAAAAAGAAAGTTAAGTTGATTGTCTCAACTCAGTCTTGATCATGGACAATTGTCTTAATAAAAATAACATAAAGTGAGATTGAATGCTACAAAATATCATGTATATACAAACAACCGAAAATAACCGAGGACTGCGTACTCACACCACAATTGCTTGTTTCTCCGAAAGTAACCGAAGATTTAATGTTCACGCGGATATTGCGGATAAGCGGATATGACATTTAATCCGCATCCGATCCGCATCCGCATGGTTTAAATGATAATTTATCCGCATCCGCAGAAAAGTTGCGGATATCCGCGGATACCCGCGGATTTGCAGGGCTCTAACCATGAGTTCAAAAAGAAATTACGGGTTGGCTATGGAAAAATAAAATAATGTTGTAACGAATCGAGTAGTCCATCAGAAACTTTCACAAACACCCGTCGGGAGAATTCCTTTGAAAGGCATTTCTTGGGATTTTTAAAAAGGGTATATTTTTGAGAATTCAAATAGATAATAAAATTTTAGAAATTTTATGTTTACGACATGTAACTTTAAAATATTTTTTAAAGTTTATTGTTCAAGGAGCCATTTGTTCAAAGTTATTATTTAAGAACTTTGACAGTTCCTTGAACAACCTTTTTCCCTTTTTCCACGAAATACCCTGAATTGCCTTACAAAAAGACACGACTCTCTGAAGAGGAGATCAGATAGTATTCGGTCTTGTTGGTAGAGGGACTGGTTCGGCATTCTGGTGGACAACTTGATTCTGTTTCTTTAATCTTTTTATTTTGAATTCATTTTAATTATCTTAACTTCTTTGTAAATATTACTGTTAATAAATTTAATTCATTAATTTTAAACCGTGTTAAGATTAAATTGTTTAAAACGAGTGTAAACCCTTCACCTTTAAGAACTTTGTGAACAGCTTAGATCCAAACTTAAACACAAGATGCCTATTCAGTCGGTTGGTAAGTACAAATACATATCATTTAATTCACATATCGTAATGATGAACCCTGGATCACACTCACGCCTACTACCCGATCTCCTTTAGTCAGATATCTCATTTCAGTTTGAGATTAGACATAATATAATACCACAGGCTCGCTACCTAGTGGACAATAAATGGTACGTTATAAAGAAACGTTACCGGTTCGCTACAATGTCTACTGCAAGCTTTATATAACAATATAAACTTATGACAACAACAACAGTGATGACAGTTAATTAATTCTATAGTTTACTGTTGAAATTACTTTTATTTTCCATAGCCAACCCTTATGTAATTTCTTTTTGAACTCATAATATATTCGGCACTTAGTAAGTTTTACCAAATATCCGGGACAAAATGACAAACTGGCCGGGACGCCGGGACCATACTTTCAAACCGGGATAGTCCCGGTCAACCGGGACGTATGGTAAGCCTAGTTATACGCAGCGTTGGACCTGGGTATAACATCTAAAGAAAAGATATATAATATAAGTACTTTGTTTGAATTTCTCGGCGCTTGGTAAAACATCAAACGCTTGGTAAACGACAAGTGAATAACACAGACCTAATTTAATAAAATTTGGGAACTACAGTCTGTTCCAAACGGTTAAGCGGAACTAGATTTTGCAATCTAGTTACTTTCATCGTTTAAATCGTGCCTTTCGGCCGTTTTGTTTAAGCTTTGTAAATCATACTTACAATAAACATTTTTTGGTTAAGGTTAATATCATTTTAAAATGTCATTTTCTTTATATTTTGATTTTTTGTGTCATTCTTAATACAAATTTCTCATTTATTTATTTTTTTGTCATTAAAATATCTAAAAAAAAATATTTAATTTTGACATGTGTCATTCGTTTCCATGGTTTCATTGTTGGAATTTTAAATTTTGACATCCCAACGTGAAAAATGAAATAACCCAAGCAAGATCCCTTCTCGTGACAATCTAAAAGAACTAAATTCCCATTTAGTTCCGCTTAACCGTTTGGAACAGACTGTATAACTTTTTTACCAGTTTACAAACAATAATAAGTTGTCTATTTATTATGATTGTGAAAGATGATATATTTATAAGTAACTAAATATAAATAAACGGTTACCGTATGCGTAGAAAATTATTTATATTTGAAAACTTCAACAGCCGTAATTACTTCTGTCAAAAATTACTTTTTATTATGAGCATCAAGGGTAAGAGAATTTCAAATACATTGTTTATTTTTAATACATTGTTTGCCGTCGGTTGTAAAGTAAAATACCAGTAGAATTTTTTCGTTTCACATCAGTGTGCATTACGAGAAATAATGCAAAAATATTTGACATAATCTTGACAAAATTGCGTTTTTTTTTCCAATAATATCTATGGTCTATTTCAAATTTTAAAAAAAAGTAGATAGCGCTGCGAACCGAGTACGATTTACACTGGACAAATACAGTATAGCGGAAAATTTAAAATAAGTTATAATCTGTCTCATTTTGTAATACGAAACTAGATCTGGTTACTTTGGTGACTGTTTTGGTGTAAATAGACATTTATGGAAACATGTGAACTTGTAAAACTGGCTTTTAAATTTGTGGATAAGTTTTATTATATCGAGGTTATATTCAACCAAAAACTACATATGTCAGATAACAAATAGACCATATTAGTGTGTCGTCACATACATGTGCTGCCATGTGAGAGCTGATTCCTTTTGAAGTTTAAAATACATGGGACATTACTTTTGTTACCTTAATTTTATAAATATTTTCAATTTTGGAGCATAAAATATGTATTTTTGATAAATATATACTAATATATACAGTCCAGATACTTTATATTATAGAAAATTCAAATAAAAGGAATCCAACCGCGAGACGGCAGCACTGAATTCCAATTTGTGACGTAGTTACTAATATGGTCTATTGACATGTCAAAATTGCAATTGACATGTCAAAATTGTGATTGACATGTCAAATATTTGAAAGGTGCCACTTCAGAATTACCACCCTAAGATTATATTTTAAATATACAACATAAAAAATTAAATTTTTCTCTTAGTTTCGTATTATAAAATGAGACAGATTATACAACTAGGGCATGGGCGTAGTAACTAGGTTAGCAAGTGATTTTTTTTAAATTTAAAAAAGGTTAATAAGATAATGAAATAAACAAGGCAGATAATACACTTACTTTATGGGGAATTTGAAAAAGTTAAAAAAAATATTAATTTTAAAAATTAAAGTCTGTTCCAAATGGTTAGGCGGAACTAGATTTTGCAGTCTAGTTACTTTCATCGTTTAAATAGTGCTTTTCGGCCGTTTTGTTTAAGCTTTGTAAATCATACTTACAATAAACATTTTTTGGTTAAGGTTAATATAATTTTAAAATGTCATTTTCTTTATATTTTGATTTTTTCTGTCTTTCTTAATACAAATTTCCCATTTATCTATTTATTTTTTTATTAAAATATGTAAAAAAATAATTTAAATAATTCGTTTCCATGGTTTCATTGTTGGAATTTTAAATTATGACATTCCAACGTAAAAAATGAAATTACCCAAGCAAGGTCCCTTCTCGTGACAACCTAAAAGAACGAAATTCCCATTTAGTTCCGCCTAACCGTTTGAAACAGACTGTAGGTACTATATATAAAAAGAGAGATTTGGCTAAAAGAGTTTAAATAAAGCAATAAAACAAACAATATATCTTCATAGCTAAAGTTTCTTATTTAAATAAGTATTGTAAATAAAAATTAAAAATATGTATATATGAAGGTCTAAAAATTATATCAATATCAATGTCTTTTGGCCTCACATTAGTCCTCTATCTTGATCTGTTAATTGTCAAGTGTCAAAAAATATTTATATGTCAGATAACCTCAAAAATATATAACTGCGTAAAAACAAATTACATGGAGAATTTTCTCCATAAAATCTACGCCAAGAATATAAATAAAAGTCTAAATATGTAAATAATAACAAAATATATGAAAAAAATTAAATAATATATATATATATATATATAATATATATTTCCAATGTACGACACTAAACATCTGTCAACTTGGACTAAAAACAATATTTTAACAGTGTAATAGGGATGACGATCTAAACCAATCCGAAACAAAGACAAACAGCTCCAATCTTCTTTCACACATTATTCTACATTGAAATAGACCATAGGTACCTATATTCTTTTCCCGTAATTTTAGAATTTTCAATATATTTCTTACATGGGAATCATAGAATGAAAATAAATATAAATCTATACAAATAAAAATAATATATAAATGTATATGTACTAAATTAAGTAAAACGTAGGAAATTCATTTAATTTAAAATATTTATTATATTATATTCTATCGATCTTGACTTTAAACAATCATTATCACGTTTCAGATAAAGGAAGTAAAGGTTTATAATCATCTTTTTCATTTGTTTTATCAGATAAAAGTAACTAGAGTACGTTCAAAATAACTTCATGCCAGGTCTATATTACCGACTGGGCTGCGCAGAAACCAAATTTCGTCCATGATGATACCAACAGTTGGTTTGATACATTTCAGTGGCGTCACTTACTTTGATCTGTTCTTGACTACGCGTATATTTCGATTTTGATTGAATTTACAGGGTGAAATTGATATATTTATACACAAAAATATGTTATTGTTTATTTCTCGTACGTTTTCAAGTATGCCGTTTACTAACACGAGAACAAAAATTAGATTGAAATACATGATTTTGTTTGTTTGGTATCCACAACAATTGATAAGGCAGAAACCCTTATGTACGTCTATGTAATCAGCTGTTTTCTTTCGCAGGATTGATAACGTATTTTATGATGCCCTGGCATGAAGTTATCCTGAACGTACTCTACTCAGTAGCATTCAGATTAGATGCAAGTAATACAGATATAGGAGTTGCCCCTATCTTTTCAAAACAAACAAATATCACAACAGATATTTTAAAATATACTATTCTGACGTAATATTACTCTTATTGGTTGATATACTTATGAATGAAATATAGACACTCCCATTTGACCTCGAATCACCTACCTACATCTATCGGGCTAGAAACATATATCTCACCCTGTTCCCTGTCCTTAAGAAAGTGACATTGGGCGCGCGTTCAGCGCCCTAAACACTTTAGTACGTTCACTATGTTTACCTTCTGAACTTTACCGTTGATAGTCAACAGTTTACTAAACATCTCAACGTAAAAATTTTACGTTTAGTTATGTTGACTTGTATACCTAATCTAAATTTTTAGCGGGAAATTTAAAGATACAAGTTAAATAGCACTGGAGCTAACAAATTGATTAATTGTGCCACTTGAGGACGTGACAGTCTAAAATGGTTTTTAAATTCTGTTGACTATAGTTCCTTATCACGTCTTCATATCCCAACATCATAAGTTGGCACATTCCTAACAGGCACAACATTTATAGGTGCCGCCAAGTTATCCACTGCCACTCGGATAACATTAAAATCTATATCTTCGGCAAACAAAATATTATTTATTAGAAATGGATCCATCTCTAAATAATTTTTAAGGTTATGTACTCAAACTGTCAAACACTCGCGTTGAAACTAACCGCTAACCGTTCAGACATTCACCAAATTGTTTAATCAACGTACGTTTACGTTTAGACTCAACGGTTTAGGCGGTGAACGCGCCCATTTTTTATATTTTTTAAATACCAACATGGCATACAATTTCAAAGGTGCAAACTATTGAAATCAAAATTTCCTCTTAGTTTGTATTTACAAAAGTGAACAACATATAATTATTAAAAGTAAAATAACTTCAATATAAAATATAATACCTGTGATGCTAATTCATCCATTGAATAACTTTTCATTTTAATTCCTTGATTTTTAATGAAGCCTCCACCGCAATCAGTAACAAAATTTATTAAAGCTTGAGGAAAGATTCCAGTTTTCCTATAACTCGCTACATGCACATCACCTTGGCGTTTACTTAATTTAGTGCCATCAGCATTCAGTAATAATGGCAAATGTCCAAACGTGGGTGGCTCCCAATTAAAAGCTCTACGCAGACCAATTTTTATATAAGTAATAATTGTTACCCATAAGAGCATGTAAACAAACAAAAAAATATATATTCAGATACGGCATACCGTAATAAATTAAATAAAATTCATAACAAATAAAGGGAAATTCATTCATAACGTGGTTCTGAAAACAGCCAGTTGCATGTGAAATACAATCTGTTCCAAACGGTTAAGCGGAACTAGATTTTGCAATCTAGTTACTTTCATCGTTTAAATCGTGCCTTTCGGCCGTTTTGTTTAAGCTTTGTAAATCATACTTACAATAAACATTTTTTGGTTAAGGTTAATATCATTTTAAAATGTCATTTTCTTTATATTTTGATTTTTTGTGTCATTCTTAATACAAATTTCCCATTTATTTATTTTTTTGTCATTAAAATATCTAAAAAAAATATTTAATTTTGACATATGTCATTCGTTTCCATGGTTTCATTGTTGGAATTTTAAATTTTTACATCCCAACGTGAAAAATGAAATAACCCAAGCAAGGTCCCTTCTCGTGACAACTTAAAAGAACTAAATTCCCATTTAGTTCCACTTAACCGTTTGGAACAGACTGTAAGAGAGCGAGTGGTCCTAATATATTCTCGCGGATAAGAAAACATCTCGACAAGACTCTACAAGATTAGTTGAATAAAATAGTTCTAACTTTTAATTCTTATATAGTTAAATTTTGGCCATTAAAATTTTTGCTTTTCATGTATCCCTAATAAAAAAATTCTATTTCGCCGCCACGTCCAATCCAACATCGAGGAAATGTATGATTTTAAAATGTTTTAAATATCCTGGCATTGTGCGATGGGTCACCGTCGTGTTGAAACCACACTTCACCTGGAATATTTAATGCATTTAATGCAGGTATTCCTCTATTTTCTAACAAATCCAGATATTTTAGGGCATTAAGGTTTCCGTTTATAAAAAAAAAAAAGGATCAATGATATGCGTTCCTACCAGACCTGCCCAAAAGTTCATCTTTTCTGGCCATTGTGTTCCAGTAGTATTACATACATGTAAATTTTCCCGACTCCAATACCGGCAGTTTTGAGAATTAACTTCACCATGACGTACCTACGAGGTGTGTAAATTAAGTAACCGGACTAGCAACATAGCGTTTGATCTGGCAACATTTGGGACGCGGGACTTGGAGAGGCGGCAGGTGAACATGTGATACGCCTTCAGTACGAGTTTGAACCAACTAGAGTAATGTTTTTGTCCATAGCGATTTTTTTCGTGAAACATTTTTCTAATGCGTTCTAATATTGAGTGATATTAATTTTTAGCAACGGTGTGCTATCAGGTTTTGCTTCAGACTTGGGCACAGTGCAACGGAAACTTTTGCAAAACTTCATCAGGCTTACGGAGAAAGTGTTTTGTCAAGGGCCCAGGTTTTTTGGTGGTTTAACGCATTTTCAGAAGAAAGAGAGTTGATTGAAGATGAATCACGCAGCGGAAGGCCTTCATCTTCAAGAACCAATGAAAATGTCGACAGAATCCGGTATCTTGTGCGTTTAGATCATCGGTTGACAGTCAGAATGATCGGGGAAGAGTTGAATTTGACTCACACTACTGTTCAACAGATTTAGACCAACGAATTGGGGATGAGAAAAATCTGCAATTTTAATAAACGAGTTTTTGGCCAGTAAAAACATTTCTGCGGCTCCTCAGCCTCCTTATTCGCCTGACTTGAGTCCTTGTGACTTTTTCCTTTTCCCAAGATTGAAAAATCACCTCAAGGGACGTCATTTTGGGACACTCGAAAACATTCAAACGTCCGTAACCAACCAGCTGAAAGCTATTGCAGTATCCGAGTTCCAGTACTGCTATGAGGATTGGAAGAACCGTCTCCAGCGCTGTGTGGCTTTCCAAGGAAGTTATTTAGAAGGAGACAATATTGATTGTAATTCTATTCGAATAAAAAAATAAATAAAAATCAGTCGCGTTACTTAATTTACACACCTCGTATGTAAAACGTAGCCTCATTGGTAAAAAGAATTTTATTTACATTATTTTCATTACTATTAATTCTTTCCATCAATATTTCGCAAAAATGATTTCTTTTCTCATAATCGTTCAGCAATAATTACTAGTGATTTTGAAATTTATCTGATTTAAAATGTTCCTTCTTAAGGAAATTGTAAACGGTACTTTTATTTACACCCACACTTTGTCCTATTTCTCTAGTTGATATATTAATATTGTTTTGTACCCGTGTAAGAATTTCAAGTCCTTTTTCGAAAAAAATCTGCAATTTGCATTAAACTAAAATTTCTAATATACCACTTCACTATTTGTACTCGTTCCCGAGCACTATACATTCCAAAACTTTTTACTTTTAAGCAATTGTAATTTAAAACTGAAGTATAGTTAACGAGTAACAAGTTGGCAATTTCTGTTCTACTTTAAAATAAATGCATTTTACATTGCTGTCAATCAACGGTTGTTATATAAATGAAACCACTATGTTCTCTGATAAAATAAACTCACGGTATACAGGGTGTCCCAGCCAAGTGGCTCACCATTGCTATCTTTCTTAATATAAATAGATACATGTTTATAATAAAAAAAAATTAATAACGGAGATATCAACGTTACAAACTTATAAAATTAGTTCGATTAAAAACTTACATATAATAAAAACAAAAGTACAAATTACCAAGTATTTTGGTTACAAATATTGTTCGAATAAATATCCATTATTGTTTAAACAGAATCTTATTCTTTATTTTATGTTTCGCATTACATTGCATAACATATTTTTAGAAATTTTGCTACAAGCAAGAGATATATGCATGCTTGGAATTCCACGAAATAAGGCCGTATTTCTATGAAGGAAATTTGACTACTGTAAAGTATTTAGATTTTTTGGAAAATAGTTTTCAAGATTTATTTGACGATGTGCCCATAGCTAACAGAATTAATTTGAAGCACATATTTTCAACATGATGGTACACCTGCACATAATGCCTAACTTGTAAATAATTACTTACAAAATAAATATGACGACAAGTGGATTGGTACTAATGGACCTATTAACTGGCCTCCTAGATCTGCTGATTTAACATCTTTAGATTTTTTGTTGGGGGATTTTTGAAAATTACAGTCTATAGAGATCCAATTAATAATCTAGGCGAACTAAAAAACAAAAAATCTCTTGCTTGCAGCAAAATTTCTAAAAATATGTTACGCAATGTAATGCGAAACATAAAATAAAGAATAAGATTGTGTTTAAACAGTAATGGATATTTATTCGCACAATATTTGTAACCAAAATAATTGGTAATTTTTACTTTTGCTTTAATTATATGTAAATTTTTAATCGTACTATTTTTATAAGTTTGCAACATTGATATCTCCGTTATTAAAAAGATTTCATTATAAACATGTTTAGTATTTTATAAAGACAAAAAAATCGTTATTCCAATGGCCTAACAATATACAGGGGGGTAAAATGGGGGTATTCCATTTAAAAAAATTTTTATGTTCAAAATATCTGGTCAACGAAACATACAAAAATATTTTTGAGTCTGTCATAATATTTCATACAAAAAATACTCGAACTTTGTCCATTTAACCGAATCTCTATCTATATTATTAACAAAGATAACAATGATGAGCCACTTGGCTGGCACACCCTGTATATTAGAGATAACTGAATTAAATATAAATTCATTTAAAATTATCATAAAATATATATACAAAGCACAGTTAAAAACTTATATTGCCTCCATTACGTGAATTTGAAAGAAAATATCATAACACCCTACTGCAAGTCAGTGAATTTAGTGACTCTATGTGACTCGAAAACTCTATCACTGATTGTACTGAAAAGGAAAGGAAATTCATAATTATATCATCCAATGTTTTTTTTTTTAACTGAAGAATCTTTTTGTTTTAAGAGTTTCATCTAATTTATCATCAACTTCTACTGGGTTTATAGAACTTAGATACAGATGTTTCAAAGGGTACATTGAGTTTGAACTCAAATAATGTATGAGGTAGATCGTAGACAAATTAATTCAGGGTTCAAATTAATAAAAAAATAAAACTTAAAAAAAAGACAGGTGAATTACCTGTTCAAACGTTCGGTTTGGTTCTAATGCTTTTCATTAATGTTTGGTTTATATACAACAAAAAAATAAGACATATAAATAAAATTTAAGACTTAAAAAGTTAAAACATAGTTGCGGTATTCATTATTATATGTAGAAATAAAACATAACCTTGAGAGTTCAACAGCGTATTCGATTGGGTGCTCTACTATGCACTTAGGTCACTCGGCGAGCAAGTTTCGTATTCGATTGGGCGAGCAGTGGCTCTAGAGTTGATAAAATTTGTATTCAATTGGGTAAGGTAACTGCTCTGAGAGTGCACTGCGAACACTTTTTCTTGCTCTGGCTGAAGAGTCAGAGCAGCGTCGAGCAATGTGGCGCGTAGCGGTATTTCAAAGCTAGTATGTTTATTAGAACTAATTGAATCTTTATAAAGTAGTGATGTATCTTTTTGCATAATAAATCAAATTAGGAAATTAAAAGACATAAAAAAAGTAACATATTGAGAATATAAATAAACAGAAAACAAATAAATTATTGCAATCACAAAAACATAATAATAAAAATTATACATAAAGAATTATCCTGCACTGTTTACGCAAGGAAATCACTGTATATTTAAATAATTAGTAATAATAATAATAAAAACGTATTCGATTAGGAGTTGCTCTGGCGCGCTCGCTGGTAAAACTCGGATAGAGCATGACGTCATTTGCTCGCTCGCAGAGCAATTCTAGAGTGGTCCATTCGAATACACCATACGACACAAGAAAAGTTGGTAACATTAAACTATTATTTTAAGTCGTGTGAAATTAGATTTGCGCAGACGCAAGAAATGACCGCGGAATTCACAGTTGTTTAAATCAACAGATGCGTGAATAGAATTGAAAGATTAGATTGTGTTTGTTATTTATCTCTTAAGGTGGGAAAGCTGATACATGAAAGGCGATATTTTATTAAATTATATGGTTTATCAAACTGTTCTGAGATCGTTCTCATATATTTAAAAAATAATTCGGGATCATTATTTCTAATAAACTTGAAAGTAAAATAATGCCCCTGAGTGTGTCTTTGAGGATTCAGAGGACGGACACTACATCTTCTAAGTCATTTATTTAAAAAATAGTTTGTTACAAATAAAAACAAAACACACGTAATTAAATCGTTTGAATTCATTTTCTATTTTTGCTGATCACCGTTATCTTAGTACGTTATATGAACTACGGAATATGAAAATGTCAAATACAGAATAACGCAAGTATGCAGACGCGATAATAAAATTATTTCATATGTTATATCCGATATAAACGCTTTCTTATCTCTTATTCTTGTGTACTGTGTCTTATTTTTTATTTCTTATTCTTCTGCCGTATATAAACCAACCATAACTTATTCCTTTGAAACATATTTATGAAAAAAAATAGCAACAAACGGTGGACTGGTTCCAAATGTTAATAGGTGTGTTCGATTTGCACATTTGCAGTTACTGTTTACTGCCGCGTAAAAGCGTAACAGCCGTAACAATTAATCCGAAAGAGAAACAGCTGTAACTTTTTCGCAGTAGCGTCATAAACTGGCAGTAAATTACGACAAATGGAACAGATTTGCAGTTACTGTGACCAAATGAACAGATTTTTTTAACGCGGCAGTAAACAGTAACTGCAAATGTGCAAATCGAACACACCTAATAAATATTTACGCACGTTCATAGGAAGCATATATTAAAATCTTATGACAATTATTATTACAACAGAAAAATCACAAAGGATTGTAATGCTGAACTTGTGACGAATTATTAATATACATGCTAAAAATACTCAGGTGATGAGGACAATTGATAAACTAAAAGATAATATTAATAAAACAATATATAAAAACTATTTCTTACCGGTACATTAAAATATGTTTTGTAGTTGAGATTTGCCATTCAACACCTCGTAATACATGTGTAATTCTCATTAAATGATCATCTATAACATTAGCAAAATGATAAGTTGGATATCCATCTGCTTTAATAATAACTGGATCACCCTCATTTAAAGCAACATCATAAGTAATATTTCCATAGATCATATCTTCGAATGTTTCACAATCTGGTAAAAGCTATTTTACTAATTATACAAAAAGTTTTAATATCCTTAAACTTACTTTAAATCTGAAACAATGCTCCTCATTTCTTTCTAATCTTTTTTGCACTTCTTCTTGGCTCATTTTTCTACATCTGTTATCATATTTAGGAACCTGCCTAACTCTCAAAGCTTCTTTTCTCAGCAAATTTAATCTTTTTTCTGTACAAAAACAAGGATATGCTGATCTGCTATTAAGAAGTATTTTTAAATTTTCTCTGCAAACAAAATTGTGTAAATCTTTATACAACCAACGTATTGCAAATATTTACTTGTATATATGAAGTCTTTCAGACTGGATGTATGGTCCATATTTTTCAAAATTATTTGGGCCTTCATCTACCTTTATACCTGCCCATTGTAAATCATATTCTAGTTGTTCTGCAGCTCCTTCTATCAAACGAGTTCGGTCCGTATCCTCTATTCGTAATATGAATTTACCATTTTTTGATTTAGCGAAAAGGTAATTATACAGAGCTGTTCGCAAGCCTCCTAAATGCATATACCCTATAATTTAATCGTTACAAATTAATTTCTATTTTGTTGTTCAATTACATTTGTATTAAAATTTTGGTACCTGTAGGACTGGGTGCAAACCGAACTCTTACTTCATTGGTAGAATATAACCTGGTAATATATTGCCTCAAGTTATTTACAATATTTTTTTTTAAAATCATTTTTTTATATAAAGACTAATTATCCCATTTCATGTAAATTAAATGTTTCTAAAATGCATTACCCTTCTTTACACTTTTTGCCAATTTGTCTTCAAAACTGTCCAATATCAACATTCATAGCAAAACAAGGTTATGTGTGGTTCTAATTAATCGGGAACATATGGTACATACAATAAAAAAAATCTTTAAAAAAAATGTGTTGTAGGGCAAAGTAAAACAAGAATTAATTTGTAAACGAAAAAGTACTCAAGTTCTATATTTCAGTATTAAAAAAATATAAACAAACTATATACATGTATCAAAATCGATCAAAATATAAAGATAACAAACTGAAAAGGATACGTTTATGAAATCAGCTGATTGGATCACAGATCACATCTTGGAGCACCCAGAACTTGGCATCTTGGCAAATAGAGCTAACCTGAACAAAGTTGAATGTCAAAATTCATAGAATGTCAAAAATTTGAGTAGTGGCATCCTTGTTTCTAATAATTTGTAGGTTGTTTTACTTAATTTAACACTCAAGATTTTTGACATTAATACTGATGTTATTATTTAGCTGTAAATTTTTATGTGTATTAATCTGTTAACAAAAATGGTAAGCTAGTGGAATTTTGTTGATGTGTGAAACAAATGATGCGCTTTTATTTCATACATAACAAATAGAATAGTGTCAAAAATAACATTTTTATAATTCCAACCTATTATCATTTGTTTTCAGCACAAATTGAAATCTTCTCAAAAAGAAAAAGTGAAAAAGTTCATATCGTTTACACAGACTGGGGAAAACACAGCGATATTTTGCCTTACTCAAAACGACTGGAAATTAGATTTAGCAAGTGATAATTATTTTCAGAATCCGGATGCATATTACAGAGAACCTCGAAACACGATTGATAAGAAAAAATTAGAAAGTTTGTATCTTCGATACAGAGATCCAAATGAACCAGATAAAATCACCGCAGAAGGAATAATGAAATTTCTCGAGGACCTAAATTTAGGCCCTGAATCAAAACTTGTATTAATAATTGCATGGAAATTTAAAGCTGCGACCCAATGTGAGTTTACTAGAGAAGAATTCATGTCTGGGATGATGGATTTATGTTGTGATTCTGTTGAAAAATTGAAAGCAAGATTACCAAATTTGGAATCGGAAATCAAGGATGGATTTAAATTTAAAGATTTTTATCACTTTACATTTAATTACGCAAAAAATCCTGGTCAGAAAGGTCTTGATTTGGATATGGCAATAGCTTACTGGAATATTGTTTTACAAGGAAAATTTAAATTTTTAGATCTTTGGTGCAAATTTCTACAGGTCAGTACAGAATAATATATATTAGGTCTGCTATTTGCTAGTTTTATAGTGCTATTTTTAATGGATTATTATTGTCAGTTGCAAGTGTAGAGTAATTTTAATACACTCATAATTCTGTGCATTAATAATAAACCATTCAAAATAACTCTACGAATAGACCTATTTTACTTACACTTATTCTATATTTATTTAGTTATAAGATATTTCTCCAGGTTAAAATTCAGCCAATTTATGAACTTGTATTGTCTTATTTTTAGGGTTTTGTAGGAAACCAAAAAAACAAGAAACCCTTATACAGTCACTCATGTGTCTGTCTGTCTGTTCGGTAAAAATTGGGACCAAACGGCTGGACCTAGAAAGTTGAAATTTGGCGTGCTTATACAACTCCTTTACACACATATAAAAAAAATATTAATGTCCATATTCATAAATGTTCATTACTGTATAACACTTCCGTATATTAAACAGACTGATAAAATCAAAATTTTTAATAGAAATTTGATATAACGAAGCATTATATAGTATTGAATGGTTATGAAAATGGATATTAGACTTCAAAAAAAAACATATTGACTGAAAATTATAAACAAATTCGTATTTATCAAAAAATATGTTTTTAAATTGAGTGGGGTATCAAAAGAAAGCTTTTGATGCGTGGAGTAAAATTCAGGGCTGGAACGAAAACCGGAGCTGAACCGAAAAAAAATATCAGTTTATTTCGGTTCAGATAATGTTTATGGGAGTGAACCAAAATATAAAATGCATTTTATTTAAGATTCTTTTTTATACTGATGGGCAGAAAAAAAAAACGTAATTTTCTTAACTGATAAGTAAAAAAAAAACCCGCTTCTCTTATTTCGGGGGGAGAACGCCCAGAACCCCCCCCCCTGGCAACAGCCTTGGTATGATTATTGCAAAATAAGGAATATAATGTTCTAAATTATAGTAGAAAATAAATTTCTAATACAAATGAAAACATTTTACAATTTATCACTTGGAACCGAACCGAAAACCGAAAAAAAAAACGTTATTTTTGCCGGAACGAAAACCGGAACCGAACTGACATATTTTTTTTTAATTGAACCGGAACAAAATCCGAAACGGAAAAAATGACGGTTTGAAGCCCTGGTAAAATTCATTTTGGAAAAAAAAAAAAAGATTTACACTATTTTGCTCCAGATGTGTCATAGCTTTTTCCCCTACCCTATTTCCTAGAAAGGTTGGTTTAAATATCTGAAATAAAAATCAGAGTAATTGAAATTGATGTGAACTGGAATAGATCAACAGAAATTTTTGTTCAGATTATTTTTTCAAAAGATCGATATTTTTGTATTTATGAAAAGAAAAAAAATAAAGAAAATGAGTTTCATGTATAATATATAGGCTATTCCAAACGTTTAGGCAGAAGTAAATGGAATTTTTATTTTTGGAAGTGGTCTCGAGCTGACTTTTTAACGTTTGAAGTGAGCTTTTGCTAAAAAAACTCATTTAAACGTTAAAAGTTACTAGTTTTCAAAATCTAGTTCCTCTTAAATCTAAGAAACAGACTATAAGACTGTTTCTTTGGTTTAAGTGGAACTAGATTTTGAATTCTAGTAACTTTTACCGTTGAATATGTATAATATCGTCTTAGGGTGGTAATTCTGAAATGGCACCTTTCAAAATATTTGACAATTAATTGACATTGATGTTTATATTTCATAATTTTATTCCATAATATTATATGGAATTTGACTATCTGACTTTTGTAGTTTTTGAATGAACATATAGGCTATTCCAAACGTTTAAACCGAACCAAATGGAATTTAAGTTATTATTCTTCTTGAGATGTCACGAGCTAATTTTTTTAATGTTTAAAGTGTTCTTTAGCTGAACAAAATGATCAAAAGCTTCAATCAAGCGTTAAGAGCTACTAGAATTCAAAATCTAGTTCCGCTTAAACCAAAGAAACTGACTATAGCCTTAATATAATGCAAATTAACCAAAAATTGAAAAGTCCGATTTACATTAAGGTGACAACTTACAAAAATAAAAATTTCGTTTAGTTCCGTTTAAACGTTTGGAATAGCCTAATACAAAATGAATAAATAATAGAGAATTAAATTAATTAAAGCTTTTAGTATATAGATTAACAGATGATTAGGGACGGGTAGGAGGGATGTGCCGGAAAATTAAAATTTTATATCCGCGGATACGAATACAGAAAAAAATGTTTTGCTAACTTTTATTAATAACATGTGTTTTAAGAGTATAGTTTACAAAATAAATACTACTTTTTTCATATTAAGGTTAGTTTATATAATTTTTAAGCTGTTTTGGGAAAAGTTTTAGGGTTTATATAAGATAAACAATAAGAAGTTTATAAAATTTTACTACATACATACATATGAAATTCATACAATGTTTAAAACATTTTTATTAATAGAAATTCATTTTTTTTTTATCAACAATTATTGACGCATTTTATAGAAGTATAAATTAAAGTAATTCTAGATGGTATACGTAAACATTGTTTGTATTTCTGTAATATAATTTTGTAAGCTTTTTGTTTTTCTTATTTTTAATCCAAAAACGTTTCCCAAAACAGCTTAAAAAATATTTTTCTACTTTGCATTCATAAGAGAGTCATTATGAAACTGAATTGAGTGTTATAATGAGTTTCATTATGATACTAAACCTTTTATCTCATAAAATTAGTAAAAATTAGACAATATTTAGATCAAAATTGACAACTACCTTGTAAAATATAAAACTGCCTAACCAGTTCGTCCAACCTACATTCACATAGCCGACCGGCGTAGCGTAGTGGTAACACACGTGCCCTGCGTTGCGAAGGTCTCGGGTTCGAATCCCGTTCAGGCATGGAAATTTTCTCAAATAAAAATTGTCCTGGCTAATTGCCACAGAAGCAAAGGCCATTAAATTAAAAAAAAAAAAACTACATTTACATACCAAATTCTCTGAAAAAGGAAGTTGTTTGCATATGTTATTCATTTCTTAGCTTCGTGTGAAACTAAATTTTGAATCTAGTGACTTTTAAAGATTGAATAGGACTTTGAAACAGACTATTTTAACATAATAAATATGGCTTTATGAGACAATTCAGGTTAAAATGTCAGTTTTATGAGAGCTTGATTTTTAAATAGTAAATGAAATATTACCTTGACAACTATATAAGATACCAATATGACATGACAATACAAATAAAAATTTGACATTTGAAATATAAACTCACATATTTTTGTAAAAGAATCACTCAACATTTGAAATGTAGGCAGGTTACATTTAAAAAAAAAATTACTATCTAGTTCGCACGAAGCTATGAAATGAATTTTATAATGCAAATTTATTATTTTAATAGGTATGAAAAAAACAATAACATTTTAATAGTATAAAAAACTCGTAACATAAGGCTTTATGCCGCACTTGTCGATTAGAAAACTTGTCATTTCGCGACACGTTATCTAACCACGATGCGTGCGACAAAATCATGCCTTGTGAAATTTGCTGAAATTTGAAATTTTAATGTACTGTTAAAATAACCTTAATAGAAATGAAGACGTATTTATTTTGTAAACTGTAATGTTAAAATAAATTTTGTTAATAAAAGTTAATAGAATATTTTTATTCATAACACATTATTACTAATAAAAATATCCATATGATACCCGCAACAAAATCAGCGGATACAGATACTGTGAGTCTGGAAGTTGTACAGTACGGACGTGTCTGCTTCCGTTTTGTCGTGCTCTGTATTGTGTGAAAGTAATAGAGAAAATGTGTAACACTGTAACGCATTCTAGATGAAATACTACTGTTGAAGCTTAGTGAGGATCGCTACAGTTAGGCGGACGTGGAATCAGCATGAGAACTGCTGACGTCGCAGTGTGGTGCCGTGTGTTCGAGAAGAAATGGTGAAAATAAGAGGAAGAAGAGTCTTCAGGATATCATTCGGCTATTTAGGATCACTTATCCCGATAATATCCTTAAACACGTGGCAAAGGAGGCACGTGACAATGACGTCACTCAAGGACGGTGGACACTTTAGCAAGAACATACCAGTTACGACCAATGATGGAACAAACAATAGTGAAACAAACACAAAAAAAAAAAAAAAAAAACGAACCGAAAACCGAATATAAAAAATAACATTATTATTGGTACCTCAACTGGTGTCGGTAAAGTCAGGGTGTATACAAGAGAAAGTGGCTTTATGTATCCAAAATTAATGTAGAGGCAACTTTCTCAAACGAAATCATATTTCTACTGAGGATGTTAAGTGTGCAAAGTTACATCCAAGGCATACTTAAAATACAACAACTTTCGTCAGAATAAAGACATATAGATGCCCAGAGCTTATTATCACAACTCTTCTGGCCTTGTGAAGATTTATTTATATTAACATGGATAGTCTGAAAATAGTATATTTTAACTGCAAGTCTATAAGGCATATCTCTAACCAAATGAAAGAGATGTTGGACTCTGTTGACATGTGCTTACTATAAAACACTTATTAGTCTACCGGAACTTCAGCGATGGATCTTGCAACATCCGTACATCTGGGACGACCGTATGATGGCGTCACTATACTATGGAAGAAGTGCTTGTTGTAGTATATTACTATTGGTTCTATCTCTGATGAATTACGATTTGCAGCTATCAAAATCAACACAGAAGATGGAAACATTTTAATCATCCTTGTCCACAAGACTACTAATTCTCTAGTGAATATGAATGAATTTATTTAGATTGAAGGGAAGATAGAAGCGTTGGCTAATAATAATGATATATCTAACGTGAGGATCGCTGGCGACTTGAATTATGATCCTTCGACAGACTTTGCGAACGAGCTTTTAAAATTTTGTCATGAGTTTGACTATGCAGTGGTTAATCTAAATATATTACCTGTAGACAGCTATATGTATATTAGTGATGTCCTCTGCGAGAGGCGGACTGTGACTGTCATGTCGGTCCGATTATTTGAAATTTTTACCGGCTCTTTTTTTTGAGGTGATGATTAAAAAAGTATCACATTATACATTTTTCACCGCTGCCAACCCAGATTAGGTCACCATGGGTGTTGCAGATCTGAGACTTCACTCTCTGCAGTGAAAGGCCCAATATAAAAGTAGCAGTACGGTACTGAATAGTAGGGCTCGGTGAGACTACTGTGAGACGTTAATTGGCTGAATATGATGATGACGCGTGCTTGCTTGACCCGCGCCTTCGAAAGGGTAGATAAGGGCACACTTCTGCACATTTTTAATAAATGGAAGATTTGCCCTCGTCTTAATTCTATACTGCATGAATGGCTCACGAAAGAATATGATGGGGTATAGCGAAATCCATTATATTTAACCAAGACACAGGAGTACGACAAAGTGGCCTGTTATTCCCTTACTTTTTCAACGTTTACATGAATGACCTTACTCAGTGACTGAATGAGGAAAGGATTGGTTGTGTGGTTGATTCAGCTTTTGTTAACCATATCAGCTATGCATATGACATGGTTGTCTTTGCACCATTTGTATCTGGACTGAGGAAACTCTTAACACTGTGTGAATTTTATGTGTTGGACTACGGGTCTTGTGTATAACATTAAAAATACAGAATTTATTACATTCCAACCAAATAATAAGAGGCACACAGTACCGAGTGTTTTTTTAAATGGTCTGAATGTAAAAAAGTGCATTCCGTGTGTTATGTTAACTATATCATTTCAGATGTTCTGAGTGATAAGGCTGATATTGACAGACAGTGTCGCTCCGTATGTGTAAAGGCAAATATGTTCAACCTTAGATTCTTTAGACGTAGTCCTGATGTACGCAAATACATTTTTAACATGTTTTGTGGCAGATTTTACATTTCTGCACTTTGGATAAATACATCCCAATGTACTTTACGGAAATTCGTTATTTGCTCCAACAATGCATTTAGAGCTATCTATGGATTACATAAATGTAGCAGTGCAAGTGATATGTTTGTTATGAATGATATTGATACATGGATGGCTGTATATAGAAGTGTGTATATAGTTTGCGTTATAGATTACTGAAGTCTAGTAACAAGTTTATTCCAGAGTGTCTACGTTGTGATTATGCCCATCACGCTTATCTGCACAATTCGTTCATTCATAACATCTATTACTATAATTTATGTCACATATTTCCAAGTACGTATGACTTGAATTATTACTCAAATTATTGTACAGACTTGAACTGCAAGCTTTTCGTTTGTTTTTTGCGTCATGTGATTTTTTTGTATAAATGTGTATTGTTTTACTTTTTATGTATATATGCAGTTTTTAGCCTTTGGGGAGTAAAATAAATAAATCAAAATTTAAAAAATAAATATTTTTATATATATTATAAAAATCCGCGGATACAGATATCTGGCACATCTAGTAAGAAGTCAGTTACATTAACTACGGTAGTTAAATAAATTAAGTACGTCGTTTGATAAAAATTTGTGTTTTTTTAAATGTTTTATCTTGTACTGAACTTAATATACGAATGTTTATTTATCGCATTTATATAAATAATTAAATGGAATATTATAAATCTTGAAAATACATTATATATAGTGCTCAAACACTGAAATCACACAGTGAGAGTATGTTTTTGAAAATTTTCAACTATGTTAATAGACCAGTAACATAAGGACTTTACTTCGAAATAATTCCAACCAAGCTGGATTTTTGCACACACCTTTATTTATACGTTATACATACCGTTCAAAAAGTCCCCATCGATATGATTGCTTCGAAAGTTATTCAAGGTCAAAGATCACGAAAATTGTTTTTTCGCGGATATCTCGCTTCCTATAGGTCGGTTGATAATTATGATTATTATAAATATTGTAAATTGAATAATTCTCTACAAAAAAGTTCATATACATTTTTCACGTACGAGTAACCGTTTTCACATTTCACGGACCACAAAGCAGTTTGTATTATTTTTCGTTCAATACTCTATAAATTTATTCTATCCAGGAAATCCCAGGATAGCTTTCCACTCTCCGTACATACAGAAAAAATCAGCTTCATTAAGCTTCAGTCGAGTATTTTGTATAGTTTTATCTTTCGCGACCAGGTCTTCAGCTATAACTGCGCTTGTTGGAGTTACTATTTTTATAACTCCCATAATATGAACTGTATTTTGCCTATCAATAATATGAACATTAATATCTGGACTGTTTGTAACATATCGTACAAAAAGACCTGACTCTGATTATAGAATATAAGGTTGGGGAAGATAAATTGTTGCAACCCCATATATCAACGTTTCTCTGTATGGAGCTGCAAATCCCAAAGCTAATAGAATATCTAATATACGTTTAGATCCATATCGTCTGTGAAGAAATACTGAAAGACCAAGCAATAATTGAGATGAAAACGTTCGTAGACGAACCGCAGGCTTATGGCCGTACATTTAGGCTACGGATGGTCAGTTTTGCCTTTTCTTTTTTTCAAAATTATTTCTTCTATAAAATATAGTAGACTGCGTGTAATATCTCCATTAATATTATCAAACGTTTGGTTTGCAGGAGGATAGAACTAAGTATTGACAGCGACGGAACGAATATCCTCTCTAATAATTGCGGCAGCAGCTTCTACAATTCGACGGCGTTCTTCTACCGGATTCAATTTTTTATTTTCATACTAAACTTTACTGAAAATATTCGCTTGCATATCGCGCAAACAAATGATTGTCATTGTGTTGGATTTTGTGGTGACAACAATATTTTCTCGTACAGTTCAGTTTATTTTGAGATAATAATTTTGTCATCAGGATCAAAATCTACAACTTGCTCTTTTTAAATCCCCTAATGTAAACTAGCATCTCATTATTTTTAATATAATAAAAGATGTTTTCTATTGCTAATATTAATTTCCCATACAAAGAACAACATACTTTACCTCCTGATACTTTCTTTTTACAATAAACTATTCCATTCTTTACAAATATATTTATGAAATGTATATATTGTGTATCCATATCAATTTGTATGTCTATACTTCATTATTTTTTTAAGAACGAAGTGTGGGCAAGGTAGGAGTTATTTCGACCTTGTTTTTAATTGGGTAAAACGTGGGAAAGTTTACACTGTAGAAAAATAGATTTCTGTCTCAACTTATTCTATTTGTATCTGTTATTTTACCCCAAATTTGTAAAAATAGGCGTACAAACTAAGTTTACAGTGAATATATTACTACCTATTATTTCTAATAAGTAAAACGGAGGTATATGTTTAAATAATGTTAGAATATAAAAGCCAGTGAATAAATAGATTTTAAATTAATTTACAATATATATATTAAGAGAAATATTTTAAAATGAAGTCGTCTGAAAATGAATTAATGTACAGTCTGTTTCAAACCGTTAGGCGGAACTAAATGGGAATTTCGTTCTTTTAGGTTGTCACAAGAAGGGATCTTGCTTGGGTTATTTCATTTCAAGAAGGGATCTTGCTTGGGTTATTTCATTTTTCATGTTGGAATGTCATAATTTAAAATTCCAACAATGAAACCATGGAAACGAAATGACATGTCAAAATTAAATTATTATTTTTTATATATTTTAATGACAAAAAAATTAATAAATGGGAAATTTGTATTAAGAATGACACGAAAAATCAAAATATAAAGAAAATGACAATTTAAAATGATATTAACCTTAACCAAAAAATGTTTATTGTAAGTATGATTTACGAAGCTTAAACAAAACGGTCGAAAAGTACGATTTAAACGATGAAAGTAACTAGATTGCAAAATCTAGTTCCGCCTAACCGTTTGGAACAGACTGTACATACGCCTCCGAACATGTTTTACTGTCAACTGTCATATTCTTTGCTGTCAACGAGCGCCATATTAATAATGTGTGTAGCCGTTCTATGTATTTACGTCCGTATTACGTTTGTGTCATAGTGTCGATTAAATATAAACATATATATAAAATAAAGTGAAGAAGAATCCACTGATGATTCGGACTGATTTCCAATATTACCTATTTTATATATTTTTCTTAATTATTTTTTATAAGTTTTCTAATAAATATAATAATGTAATAAAAATAATAAATTTTAATTAAATTTTAAATTATTTGAAAATAAAATTAGAATTATTGAACTTATTTTTAATTAATTTTAATTATTGAACTGTTCATTTATCTATATTTTACAATTTATTTAGAAATTAAGAATAATATCAATTTTATGCATTTAATTTTTTTTTAAAACATTAATTTTTAAACTTCAAACTAGAATTTACCGCAAAAAATATTTAATTTTAAATTATAAACTTTAATTTGATAGTGTTAAACCGGCCGCACTCGCAGCGCATCAACTTCGTTCTTAAAAAAAAAAAAACTGAGTATAGTAGCTTATATGAAATGGAGTATGCTCCTAGTTTCGATAGTTAGCAGTTTTTTTTTACAAAATAGTTGCTCGTACATGAATGATGTATATGACCTTTGTAGAGAATTATTTAATCTTCATTTTTATAATGACCATAATTGTCACCCTACTAATAGGAAGCGAGACATCCTCGAAAAGCCAATTTTCGTGAACTTTTACTTTGGATAACTTTTGAAGCGAACATGATATCGATGGGGACTTTTTGCACGTTACTTATAACGCCTAAATAAAGGTGTGTGTAAAGATCCAGCTTTGTTGCAATTTTTCCGAAGAAAATTCCTTTTTCTGTAAGTAAACAATTAACAGATTTTTTTTTAACGTAGGAAGAAACCTTTCATGAACTGAACTTAACAATCAGTTTTAGAGGATGGAAGTTCTGGTTAAGTTAGATTATGTTAGTCTTTACTAGTTTGGGGTTTTCATGTGAAAAAAATGTCCACAACCATTCACAACACGTTATGGACGGTTTTGCCACTCAGTGAGGGAATTCAGCTTTTTGGTGTATAAATATGACCCACATTTCATGTTGTTAATCATGTGACTGTACCAGGTGATTAGTATGACCAATAGTTAAATTAATTACATTTTCTACACGATCATTTATCGTTTTCTAAGTTGAGAAAATGGCTGAAAAATCTTTTAAATTACATTAACTACGTATAGTCTATTTCTTTACACTGTGCGGAACTAGACTTCAATTCTAGTGACTTTTAGTGATTGAATGGTATCTGTGACCAATAATTTTTTACACTCTCGGACTTTCATAAATATTTGTAGGATAAGGGAACTTATCAATTTAAAATGTCAGTTTCTAATGAGCTCACGGTGTAGATATTAGGTGGAGGTATTTCCTATATTATCAACATAGTTCCTTAGTATACAACGCTAGGCCAATGGCACTGATGTATGTGACTTAATCAGTGGCCCTTAATCCGTGGCACGAAGTACGAAAAGTATCAACGGTTTCTAATCAGTCCCTACCGAACTAATTGCAACATATTAATACAAATATCTCATTTCTTAAATTTTAAAATGTATTTTATATTAATTTTTTTTAATAAATGTCACTTTATAATATATGCCAACATGAAACATGAAATATCCTAGGTAAGCTCGATTTTCGTGACAATTTTACAAAAACGAAACTCTCGTTTATTTCTGCTTAAATGAAAGAAATTTTTATTGTTTTTATAATTATTGTATTATGTATGTACATATGTAAATAATATTTGTCGTTACTGGAGTTGTCTTTTTAAAAAGGATTTATTTTAATATTACAATTTAAAATATCAGAAGTACATAGTTTTATGTCAAATACCAGAATGAATCTAATACATAAAAATGGTCTTTTATAATCTTAACATATTTAGCAAGGTCAGGGGTTTTAACATGACACTGTCTGGCGTGCTTCTCACAGAGTCATCATAATACCGAAGGTAACTCCCCCGTTCTTAGAATGAAGCCTCTCCTGGAAGGTTGATAACGTTTGCTTCCTGGTGTTGTTGGCCTCTCTTGGAATTCCGCTGAACGATATATCTTGTAGTGATGTAGGTCAGGATACTCAAGAGACAGAGATATAGAATTACTGTCCATATGTTAATATTTTTTGGATCGAAGAATTTTTGATCATCATCGATTGGCAGCATTGGATTGGATTGTAGATCTTGTAATTTTAGCGTTTTCAGGTTGATGGAAAAATTTGATTTAGGATGATCTTGTATTGATAATCCTTGGCTATTGATTATCTTTGGCTGTCCGTGACTGATGGTTTGGAACAGGAGTTCTTCGTTACGGAAAATAATTTTGCAGTTATCTTCTTTGATGAGATATATGCCCTGAAGAATTTTTATTTCTGCATCTTCTTTACATTTGATTTCTAACTTCTCCTTTTTAGGGAATACTGCCAAATATTGGTTGATTTCTGATATGATTTTGAGATGGTTGTCGTTGACTTGAAGTTTAGTGAACTGACAGTTGTTGGACTGGCCGTTGAGTAGGATTCCTTCTTCGCATGGAGACCGATGATTGGTTTTTGGTTTGATTGGACATTGGTACACCTTGCTTTTTGTACAAATATCGCTTAGAGGCATTAAATCATTTTTTGATTTTAGAAAATATTTTACATCAGGTATAATAGTAATAATTTCTGATTCGTGTATGGTAGGTACAGGTAATAAATGATATAGACTGAAAATCTCTTCAAAATTAATCGGGATGGTTAGAAGGTATATAATTTTGTTGTTATCAATTTTACAACTAACGTCGATTACTGATTCAAAATCTAAAATATTGTTTCGTGTTAATTCGAAAGGTAGTTCATTTTTGTAATGACTTGAAATCTTTCGTAGTTCAAGGAACAAGTCTTTGCTTGTTACAATACTGGGATGCAAGGTTTTAATTTTGCAGAACGCAAGTGAAGTTTCCAAATTTTGTACCTCATTCAAGATTACATTGTAAAGTATAACAATTTGGTTCAATGCGTCTTTTGTTGTCAGTAAGTCAAAATGATTTGTTTCGTCTTGTAAAATTTCCGAAAGTTGAGTTATTTTGGATTTAATCATTAAATTGTTGATTTGTATGTCTTGTATGGTCTCATTAAAGTTTCTTATAATTTGTCTGTTAATACTGTATTGCATGTTAAGTTGATTTTGAACGTGTTGTTCATTCTCTTGTAAGTGTTTTAGAATTTTATCGTATTTTGCGCCATCGTCCGCGTCTAAGTTTCCTGTCAATGTTTTTAATATTGTCCCAAGTCCATTTACGAGTCCTCTTTTGTTCCTACTATGATTTTTAGTGTTACTATGTATTCCTATATTATCTATTTTATCATTTATGCTATCTCTTAGGTAACTAGTGATTCTAAAGTAATTTCCTAAGTTTCCAATAAAGTAGGTATTATTATCTATACTATTTCTAATTATTTCTAAGTTGTCATTCAATTTGTCGAATTCTACGTATATCGTCTGTAAGTCAAAGTAATGGATCAGGGTGTGTTCTGTTTTTTGAAGTCTTGCTTGTCCTAAGTTTATAGGAAGTATTCCTATGTTTTTTGAAATGTCTTTTATTTCTGTCCCGAGCCCGAAGCTGCAGAGCCTGAAATATTTTTAAAACTGTAAGTTTTCTGCGGCGGTCTTTTAATATTTGAGATGTGAATGTTTTCCGCAGTATTATGGTGTTGGGTTACAATTTTGGCGGTTTTCAAATTAGGGTTCACACTTTTAATAGTTTCCGCTTTATATTTGTTCTTGGTTTTATTTTGTTTCTGTTTATTTTTGATGAATACTTTTTCCGGGATTGTTGGGATTGGTTCGCGATTTTTATTTAAATTAGTGATTACTTTTTCTTTCTTATCTTGTAGTTTTTGATTTAGAGTGCCGTAAAGAAGTTTAATTTTTTCTTTGTGGTTCGAGATATAGTTATTGACTAATTGTTTGTCAAGTTCGATATTAAATGGGGATTCGGTTTCTAAATGTCCGGTAATAATTTCATACGGTCTTAATTTTGTTACGGAGTGGATTGAATGGTTGTAAGCTAACAGTGCGTAGTTAACTTTAATTTCTATGGGTTCGTTTTCAAAAAGTGGTTGGTTATTGAGTAATCTGATATGTTCTATCAGTGTGGAGTGAAATCGTTCGATTACTCCATTCGATTCCGGGTGTTGACTACTTATGAAATGTAGTTTAATTTTGTGGGTTTCCAAAAGTTCCGAAAAGATTGAATTTTTGAATTCTAGACCATTGTCGGAAATGATTTGATTTGGTATACAATGGTGGGTAAAGTACTTAATCAAGTTATTAACGACTTCTATGCCTTGTCCTGAATTTAGACGATATGCTTGAGCATATTTGGAAAACGAGTCTATTATAGTTAAGAATTTTGAGTTTTCTAAAGTTATTGTGTCTATGTGAAGGATCTGGAAAGGTCTAACGGCGGTGGGTGTGATATTAAATTCGACTTTAAGGGGTTTTCTATCGTACTTCGTTAGCTGACAGATTTCGCAACTGTTAATAAATGTTTGCACGGATTTTCGTTGATTTGGCCAATAGTATAGTGCCTTTAGTCTATTTTCCGTCTCGTCTAACCCGCGGTGGTTAGTTTTACCTTCATGGTAGTTTTTAATAACATTTAGAATTTCATCATCTTCGGTAACATCTATTAATTTTTTAGAACATTTAATAAAATCGATCTCTGAATTTTTGAAATAAATTTGGAGGACCTTGGAGAGTTTTTCAGAAATAGGGTTTTCGAAATATAAGTGATATCTTACTTTGGGAACTACATATTGTCTTATAAAATCAATTACTTCTTGTTCAAAATTATGTTTAGAGAATTGAACTAGAAATCTTTGTTTTTTGTCAAATAATCTAACTAGTGCGACTTTAGCTGGGTTAAAGTTAACTTCAGAGATAATTATTTGGTTTTTGCCAACGTTTACGGGGCAGTCAACCATGGGTATTCCTATTAGCGTATTACCTTCATAGTTGGAATGAATGGTCTGGTTATCATCTTCTCCGCAAGATATGGTTTCTTCCGAGTCTTCAATTTCTACTATCATTGATGAATTATCCAATTGATCGGGATTTTGAAATTTTGCATTAAAATTTTTCATGTAACCGAATATACCGTCATCTCTTTCTATCGTTTCGTTCATGTGAACTTCGACTCTCGAGAGGGCGTCTGCGTTTTTGTTTAGACTACCTTTTTTGTAAAATATCTCGTAATCATATTCTTGGAGTTTGAGTCTCCACCTGACTAATTTAGAGTTCGGTTCTTTGATATTAAAAAGCCATTGTAATGGTTGATGGTCTGAATAAATTTTGAATTTTCGCCCAAATAAGTACGGTCTAAAATATTTTACTGCCCAAACGATTGCTAGGGTTTCTCGTTCTATTGGGGAATACTTTCTCTCAGAATCGTTAAGGGTGCGACTTGCGTAAGCTACTGGCAAATCTTCTCCGACTTTTCCTTGCGAGAGGACCGCACCGATTGCAATTTCACTCGCGTCAGTGGTTAAATTGAACGTTTTTGTAAAATCGGGGTATTTTAAAATCGGTTCATTAATCAACATGTTTTTGCAGATGCTAAAACATTTTAAGTATTCTGGGTTATTGATATCGATTTTAGAGCCTTTCTTTAAATAATTTGTCATGGGTTTTGTTAACTTTGCAAAGTCAGGGATAAATTTTCTATAGTATCCCAGTAAGCCTAAAAATTGTTTTATTTCCTTTGTTGACTTAGGAATGGGGAAATTTTGGATTGCGTGGATCTTATCCGGATTGGGTTTCACGCCATCGGGAGTGACTATATGGCCAAGATAAGCTACTTCATGTTTAAGAAATTCGGATTTGTCAATTTGAATTTTGAAATTAGCTTTCCTAAGTCTTTCGAATACTTCGCGTAGTCTATCCATATGTTCTTGCAAACTCGTACTGAATATTATAATATCGTCTAGATAAACTAAACAATATTTTCCTACGATGCCTCTTAACATATCATCCATAACGCGTTGGAAAGTAGAGGGCGCGTTTCTTAAGCCAAATGGCATCCGGAGGAATTCATAGTGTCCATTTTCCGTAGAAAATCCTGTTTTGGGAATACTTTGGGGGTCGAGTTCGATCTGGTGAAATCCAGAGGCTAAATCTATCGTGGAAAAGTACTGGCACCGACCTAATTTATCTAGTAAATCCGTGATGTTGGGTAACGGGTAACGGTCTTCAATTGTTTTTTCGTTCAATTTTCTATAATCGATAACTATTCGCCACTTCTGCCTACCAGAAGCGTCTAATTTCTTTGGTACAACCCAAATCGGTGAGGACCAGGGTGACTGCGATGGTCTAATTATATTTTGTTGTAACATTTTATCGATTTGTGTCTGGACTTCTTTTTTGTGAACATGGGGGTATCTATACGATTTTGTGTAAATCGGTACCTCATCTTTAGTTTTGATACTGTGTTTGACTCTATTTGTAAAAGTTAAAGGCTGTTCATCAAAATGAAAAATATCGGAATATTCTTTTAAAAGTTTGGTAATGGCGATCTTTTCTTCCGAATTCATATGAGATGTTCTAGCTTTAGCGGGATCGAATTTAACTTTGTCTAAATTAATAAAATTGAAATTTGAGTTAATTTTTTGAGAAAATTGTTTATTTTCAAAATCTGAGAATTTTTCTGCGACAATAGGTGTTATTTTGACTGGGATCTCATTATCCGTATTATTTGAAATGGTACAGAGTGCTTGATGATTTTTCACGTTAGTGACGCATTCTAAAATTTCTAATTTTTCAAGATTAGTATGAGGTATGACAATTTCTCCGTTTTTAATATTTTTAATTGGAACTGTAATAACATGTTCTGTGTTAGGTTGTATTATGTAATTGTGAGTGTTTGGTATTGAATCTTGAGGTGTTTTTCCATAGTTAATTTTTATTTTACAATGGGGGGTAATTAACAAATTTTGATCAAAGTCAATTGTTGCATTTAAAAGTTTTAGGTTGTCTAATCCTAATAAACAGTCGAAATTATCATGGAAGTGGAAAATATGGAATTTTAAAAATTGTTCTTTAATTTTGAATGTTTTCGGACACGGCATAAGGGTACTAAAATGTTCTACTGATGTTCCGTGTGCCGTAGATATTTGGAAAGGGTCTTTAACGATAAATTTTTTGAAATGTTTTTGTGCAATAATTGGATTGACAAATGATTTTGTGCTTCCAGTATCTAAAAGGATTTTCAAATTATTTTCAGGGAAAATAACATGTGGCAATTGGCTTTCGTTATTTGTTAAATTTAATAGTTCAAGGTTGGTTCCGAGGCTGTCATTTCTAAAAAATGATTTTGGTCAACCTCTTCAGGGTATTCAGTATCGTCCTCATAATTTTCGTATTCAATGTTAGGTTCAGTTTCAGAATCTGAATTTTGGAATGTTTGTTCTTCCATATTATATAATTCTTCACTTATAAAATTTTGATTTTGTTGTGGAAATCTTGGAAAATTGTTACTTGGTTTATAAGCGCGATTAGCTGAAGTATTTCGACTAGCTAAAGTATTACGCGTCGTAATACTCATTGGGGTAGGTTTTGAGAAATTTGTTTTAGTGCCTGGCCTAAAAACGTTTGTGGTTTGATTAGAATTGGAAGATTTAGCATTTGAGTTAAATCTATTACTGTTGAACGTGTTCGGACTGGAATTTTGAAAATTAAATGAATTGTTAGGTTTAAAATTTTGAGAGTTTGCCCTTTGTGGGGGTTGTCTGAGTAGTGGTGAATTGTGCATGTAATTTGCATGTAGTGTATGATAGTTTTGTGAGGATTTGTGTGATTGTTTAGGGGTTGTGTTCCAATTAGGTTTCGTTTTGTAACTATTTATGTCTAGTTGAAAGTCGTTCGTGAGCATATTGAGCGCATTATTGAGATCTGTTGGGTTCTTTGTGCGCATAAGGGAACCTAAGGGTTCTCTCAAACCTCTTAACAGAATTCTCAGAGCATAATTTCTGAAATAATCATTTAGTATAATTGAGTGTTCTTGGGAGCAATGTGTTGTAATATATGAGATTTGAAGGTTTAGGACCTTTTGAATCTTATTATAGAAATCGAAAGGCGATTCGTTCGAGTTCTGTCTTAGTTCTGTTAGCTCTATGTTTAAGGTAAAACAGTCTCGTTTGTCAGAGTAACCGTTTAATAATGCTGTCTTTAAGTCCGACCAATTTGTTATATTGCTCGATGCAATATTTATGGCGGCTTCACCCTTGACTCTAGCAAGGATGCTTGACATAAGGTACTCATTTTGGAAGTCATTTACGTCTGTTGCATTATAGAATTTGTTAACTAATTTTTCGCACACCTCTAGAAATCTAGGTAGCATTTCAGTTTCACCCGAAAACTCCGGTATCATAGCCAGATACTCTTTTTTGAGTTCCATTGGGCGTACGGTGATCGGAATTGTTGTGTTCGGCATTTTGCCTGTTTTTATTATATTAGAAGGGTTAGAAAAATTAATTTTTGGGATAATGTCGGAATCTGAATCTGAATCAGAGCTTATACTATTATCCGATTCTGGTCTATTTAAAAATTCGTTAATTAACAAAGAGCCTCTAAAAGACATTAATACTCACAGCAACAGTGTTGGAATGTGTGCCCTCCTGTCCATGGAAGTTGACTGCTTGACTGGATCTGCCTCGATGTTCTCTCGAAGACGTTGTCACTGCTTACAGTTCTTTGCACACACGTTCACGTTCTGAATAACCGATATTCGTTCAGTCTACACAGAGTCCGTGATTTTGTTCGATTAACTAGCAAAACGTTGATACGCACCGATGTTATATTCACTAACACGTCTAGTTATCCTACCGACTGCGCCAATAATATTTGTCGTTACTGGAGTTGTCTTTTTAAAAAGGATTTATTTTAATATTACAATTTAAAATATCAGAAGTACATAGTTTTATGTCAAATACCAGAATGAATCTAATACATAAAAATGGTCTTTTATAATCTTAACATATTTAGCAAGGTCAGGGGTTTTAACATGACACTGTCTGGCGTGCTTCTCACAGAGTCATCATAATACCGAAGGTAACTTGTATAATTATTCATTAATCATAATACATAAAATATAACTGTCGAAAAAGCAAATTACAAATTATCTTTAGAAAATATTTATAATTATTATATACACAATTATAGTTTGTTGTTTTGATTTGAGCGGAACTAGATTTTAGTTTAGTCAAAAAAAAATAACTTTTAACGTTTACATGAGGCTTTTAATCATCTTGTTTAGCAAAAGCCCACTTCGATCGTTACAACCAGATCTGTTTGTTTTGGTTACTTTTATATTGTATTACGACTTTATCCGTCATTTCAAAAATCCATTCCACTTAAAACAGACTTCACAATTGTTGGTTATGTTCATTACAATTTAGTTATTTATTTAGTCATGACACACATGCCATATAATAATGTGACATTTTTGTAATACTAACACGACATGTAATTTCAAAGGTGCAACTATTGAAACCAACTTTTCCTCTTAGTTTGGTTTTTACAAAAGTGAAAATTGTATACACATATTCAGTAAAACACATTTTGCACGGAGAAACACAAATAAATTAAAATAAAAGTCTGTTCAAAAATCCTGAACAAATACAGGGTGATGATAAGAAGCTGTAATGGGACAGATCAAAATAAATAACATTCAAATAAGATGCAAAACTTCATACATTCAACAATAAAATCATTTATTGTTTGTTCCCGCAGGAAGAGCGTCAACCTGTCCATAAGCGAGTGCTTATGGACAGGTCGTCACTTAAATGTCATTTCAATTGTTTGCACCTTTGGAATTGCATATCGCGTTCGTATTGCAAAACTTATTAAAAATATCACATTACTAATATGTCGAAAATGGTATCTTAACCCTTTGAAAGCAGCCATTCAAAATACAAGGATTATTTTAGTTTTTTTAAATTTTGAAATCCTTTAATATAATTATTTAGACGAATTTACAGATAAAACATGTCTTACCTGCCTGGTAGATGACATGATTTGAGAACCACTAAGCAGCGAAAAACCATGAAGAAAAAATAAATGTTTTTCTTTTTTATGTGTGAATTTATTTAATTCGAAAAAATATTTATAAGCATAGTAACAAAAAAAAAAAAACTTGCATATATATTTGTATATTGTATATACTTGTATATTACTACGAACTTTAAAAACCTTGTTAAGATTTTTAAAGCTTATAAAGATAATTGTTTTACATGATTGATAAATTAATTTTTATTATTATAATTATTTGTTTTATTTATTCATTAATTATATTATTATTTTACGTGGCAAAACAAAGTCTTTTTTTTTTTTTTTTCTCGAGAAGCACAGTCCTGTGTCACAGATAGAGCCACTTTCCAGAATGTTTTTTGGGGACCTGCCGCGTACTACACAGAGCACATAGTCGCGACGTTCGATAAATAGGCATATGTGTTACCTGACATACCGTTTTTTTAATGGAACGTTTTTTTTAAGCTAGTTTTACAAGCACCGCTTGAAAGCCTTTTCCTTCTGCCCTGTATAGTTTCGGCCCCTATTAAGCATCCTACCATCGCCAACCGGAACTCTTTCAAAGATAATAACTAATAATGTTCTAATTTGTACAGTACAGAAAGTGCCGTGTTTGTATAATATCTATATATGAATTTATAATTGCAACATCAATGAAGTTCCAAAATATGCGTGGCCACCATTTGTGTTTTTTTTTTTTTTTTCTTTTAATTAGGACATGTAACTGTTTTCGTTCTTCGACATACAGAGCCCACAATAGTAGAGGCCTCAAAATTTGGGCATGTAGGTGTTTTTTTTTTTTTAATCTTAGAAAGTTTTTAGACCGATTTTTTTAAATTTCACCTCTAAATGAATAAATAGGTATTTTTCATTAAATAAACGCCCCCTGGCCGCAGAAACGTGAAATTCGTAGAGTATGTGTATTCTAAAGCGTAAGTATTTTCCGAAATTCGACGACTAAGGGCGTGAAAAGGAGTAAAATATTTTTTCACAGTTTTCTCGATATTATTTAGGTCAGATAAAATGTCGATTTGGTTTTTACATATATAACACATATATAAAAATATAATTCAGGATTTAGCCCTAATCAACCTCTAAAGGGACGAATCTAGATTTTGGGGTGCATTATAGAACCCATCGTATCTGCTGTGTTTGTGGTGGTATAGCAGACCGTTGTTTTTTTTTTATTCCACGAATAATTTACTTCTAAAGGAGTAAATTGGTGTTTTTTATTCAACAGAACGGCCTCTGAATACATGTATAAACGTAAAAGTCTGTCTGTCTGTACGGGCATCACGACGAAATGGCTAGATAGACACACCTTATTCAACCCACTTTAAGATTAATCCGGAGCAGGTTATAGGCTATATTTTTGTATTTTACTGTAAAGGGTATTGGTCTGGCCCCCAGTTTGCCCCCCTGAATTTAAAGGAAGTTATTCTTCATCACTAATATTTTAGAGGTAAAGACCTTTTTTTTGCTCGTCACTTGTCCTGGCCCCCCAGATTTTCTTTAAATATTTCTTGGCCTTCCAGATTTTAAGAGCCAGCGCCGCCACTGTCGGTACCATATCTGGAAGAGAGTTAGAAATGCCGGATATTCACACAAATTTTCTGATTTATGTTCATAGAAAATTTTATTCAATAAAAATAGAGGAATAAGTAAAATGCCCACAATAAAAAAAAAAAAAAAACGCTTATCGATCGCACTTGAATCGACATTCCTAAACAATACAAAAAGTTTATACAACATAAAAATTTGCAAAAATAAAAAAATAGAAAACAAGTGTTCGCTTATGTCTCGCTCTGCATACACTAATTTTAAGTTTTGCTAAATAAGTGAATGAGACTTATCAGTTCTAACAATGCATCCGTGTATTCTCGACAGTGGTTACCGACAATATTCATTATCGGGCCGAACATTTACGATATTGACCGAAGACTCCATGATGTTAATATAGTCGTAAAACCAACTATACTACTATTGAAAGGAAATTCCCATCTTCTCACTGTATATTTTCTAAATATTTCGGTGCCCCAATCAAAACAAAAATCCAACTCAAAACAAAATTAATAATTTCTCGTTTCTAATGCCGTTTTGTCAGATTTTCGTTATATTGCCGGCATTTCCTACCTGTATGCCAAATTTCAATTCTGTACCATAGCTGGATGTTGGTTAGAATTTCCAGACATACACACAAATTTTCTTTTATATTTTAATGAACTACCAGGTACTTGCGTATTTTCAAAACATGGTATATTTTGACTATCCCTTGATTTCAAAAGATAATGATCATTACAAAATGGTCAGGTTCGTTTTACAATGTGACGGATTTTTTAAAGTCTACTGACTTTAAACGTCATTAAATATTAAAGTAACCAAAATAACCAGATTTACTTTGTCCTTACAAAAGTGAAAACAATATACAGCTATTAACCCTTTCCACTCCAAGCCTTTTTTTGTTTTTATTCCACCAGCTCCACGCCAAAACTGCGTTTTTTAACTTTTAGTTTTTTTTTTTTTTTTATATTCGATAATGCACAGTTGGAGATAAGGTGTTGACGACAGCACGGTGCTATAACAACTAGTGTACTTTTGTAATATCTATGCCTGCGCCAAAATAAAATTGCTCCTATTTTAAAATTACCCGCAAAAAGAAGTATTACACCATGTCGAGTGACACTCGACATTGGAGCTGGTGGAACAAAATCAATGTCGAGTGACACTCGACATTGGAGCTGGTGGAACAAAATCAATGTCGAGTGACACTCGACATTGGAGTGGAAAGGGTTAATAACCACGTGTTTTTCAATCATAACATTTAAATAAAATTAAGTACTCCCTCCGTCCGGAAATATGATATACATTTACAATTTTAATTAATTAGAATGATTTTATTTATGACATAGTTACAAATATCTAGTAAAACAAAGAATAATTTAAAAGTTTAAAATTAACAAGGGCGTGGCTCGTGGCTATCTCCACAGCTTTAATGGAACATGTTAATGTTGTTTGTAATCGTCCCTTATGATGCAGTTTTGTCTTATTAATGTGCGGAAACTTATAGCAATTCCTGCCTTTTGCTAACATGGTTGCTTCTAGACAAGTTGGCAATGTTAGAAAAACATTATCAAGGGTTTGTACATTTATTGCATTAAATGCATTTTGTACGCATTAAATCAGTTCGTCGATTGTATTTGGTGAAGCTATATGTTGTAAGAATTGTATAGAATTGAAAGAGCCAAGATCCAGTACATTAAAATCTGCACTATTTGAAGGTTGTGATTTAAGCTGATCTGGAACTTCTTCCTTGCAATTCAACACAATATTGATCAAAATTCGCCTAAAAGTCGTACCGACTTGAAGGTAAAATACTTTTAATTATTTTTATTCGTATTAGGCTATAGAGAGGTTAGATATAGCTATAGATAGGTGGTTAAGAGTAAAAATATGAAAGTGTTTTAATTAAAATGAAAGACACTTGGAATATTAGTAAATAAAAATACTTCATACTAACGCTTGTATCTCTTGGAGGTCACTACTAAGTATTGTTCAATGAATATTAAATCAACCGTATCCCCTACTGAGACCAAGCATGAAGACGTATCTCCACTAAATCCAAAAAAAAAAAAAAAAAACGTACCAGCAGAGTCCATAAATGAAACAGTGCCCAAGACAAACGTGAAGAAGAAACTGTCACTCGACGTGGTAGATTAGTTAAAATGCCTAAAAGATATATTTAAAAGATAATAATTTAATTTGTTCTTTACAATAATTTTTTTATAATAAATAACAAATTAAAGGTGGGAGGTTTCACCTTTCGAAAAAACAAAAAAGTATGTTTTGTCTACAAATAACAAACAATTAGAATGTAATAACAATTTTTGACAGTAAATAATATTGTGGTTTCCATTGTGCGTTTTATTCTCTGAAACGGAGACCTATTTTATTATTGCGAGTTGAACCGGTAACGAGTAGTTACCGAGTCTCAACACTAGTGCTCGTAAACAATCAGAAAAACCAATTAATGTGAGGCACTGACTAGATGCGCAAATAACCAACGTTGCTGTGCGCCAAATTTTTTATCTAACTGTAATACAACTGACATTTTAACCTAAATTGCCTTGTAGAACCCGATTTACTATGATAAAAACAAGGAGTTTCAGTCTTTAAAATCACTAGATTTCAAGATCTAGTTCCGCACGAAGCTAAAAAATGAATTATATTAAAGTGTTTCTGTCACGCCGTTGCCAGTCCCGAAAATTGCACTGATATTGCACTAAGGTTTATTATAATTATATTTTTAATATAGGTTTTTAATATAATCCTTTGGAAATGTGTATTTTATAGAATGTATTTTTACAGGAACATCACAAACGATCAATTCCTAAAGATACGTGGAATCTCCTATTAGATTTTGCCGGGCAAATAGCAGACGATATGAGTAATTATGACGAAGAAGGTGCGTGGCCTGTCCTTATAGATGATTTCGTTGAGTGGGCCGTAGCCCAAGGCAAAGAAGATCAACCCCACAGTACAAGTCAACTTGAATAGCAGGCTATTATCATTTTTAATGTTGAGTAACTTATCATAATTTAGTTAATTGTCAACAGAACTCGTTTCGGCACCACTAGTGAATTTAGTTTTGTACATGAACAGTTTTTGCAAGTTTTGTTGTTCTTTGGTCATTTGTTTGTAAATCAAATTATTTACTTAACAACATAAATGGATTTTTATTCTTAGGTTTGTAAAATAACATTTAAAATTTTGTGAAGTATTTTTATTTCATGTTTTAAAAGTGTAGCTTGCCAAGTCATATAGCTTTCAATTTAATATAATCATGCTTTAAAAATCATGTAAATGGTAGATCTGACATTGTCATATTTACAATTTCATATTCATGTTTCATAATTATTATTTTAAGGATGTTGTTGTAACAAAATAAATATTGTTATTATTGTTATTTTTATTAGATTATTTATAAAATAGTGTCTTGTATATATTTTTGATTCGTCATAATATTGTATTACAAAAATTTGGGTATTTATGGGACAACATTTGGTATAATCATAACACTCAATTTTTTAATTAATTATGATTCGGACTTTTTTTTACTAGCCTCTTTTTCAGTCCATTTCAGAAATTACATTAAAGTATAATAATTGATACAGAAATTAAAAAAAAATACTCGTTTGGTTTCACATGTACCAAACCTTGTAACTTGTGCCAATGTACCAAAAAAAAAAAAAAAAAACAATAATTTAAAGAAGAATATACAAATTGTCTCACATTACTGAAAATTGTTTTTTTTTTTACTAAACATTTCTAAACATCTACAAAATTTGAGGTTCTTTTTGTAAATTTTCTTAGTATTTGGACTTTAATATACGTAAATCATTTTTAGAATATCTGTCTGGTTAAACAAAATTCAAAAACTGCTGGTCGGATTTTGATGATATGTTATTTTTTTTTATATATGTTAATAATATTACCACTTCCATGATAAGATACTTTTTACGGCCATACTTCGGTAACGAATTCCCGATTTAACGAACTATTTTGTAATCTGCTATTAAACAACCAATATCCAACTGTATGTTTTTCAATCTGTTTCTCTAGGCAAGACCCAATCGAGGTTACTTTTTATCTGCGTCCCTCGATTATGTATGTCCGTCAATATGTTTCTTATGTAAGTACCATTGCGCGTACTTTTTACTGGCGCATCCCGCTTAACCCATTAGCGCCCAAAGATATTTTTTGGAAAAAATAAATAAAATCAACTATCCAACTATAGATGGCGGTAGCGGTCAAGGAATGTCTCAATATTTTCTGTACTTAAGCGAGTACAATGGACGCTAATAGGTTAACGAATCCTTCAGCGAAAATATTTGAAAATCGACCGTTTTAAAACCAATATTTTTAATGAAATTTGGCTGGACCTATTTCTACGAGATTTATTCTTATCAGAACTTTAATTTCAAGGGGTACAGTGGCGCACCCAGAAATTGAGGGGGGGGGGGAGCGTAAGACAAAATTATGTATATTATGAATAATGTTCTCACTTTTAAATTTCAAGTGAAGATCTAAAAAAAAAGGTCCTGGCTTCTGAAATACAAGTGATGATCTAAAAAAAAAAGGTCCTCACTTCTGAAATACAGTGATGACCTAAAAACAAAAGGTTCTCATCGCTATTTTTAAATACATATACGACCTAAGACCATGGTGTTATTATTATTATTTTTTTTTTTTTTTCTCTCTATTTCTTAGGGGAGACAGTCCCTCCCTGGGTGCCCCACTTAAGGGATAATTTTACATAAACGACTTCTCTGAACCTTGTCGAATAAAATAAAACAAAATATGTATATGTAAATCGGTGGATCTGAACCGAAATTACGACAATTTTATTATAATTTGTACCTTGTAAAATTTCTCTTAGGAAACCTTGAACTGTGGAGTGGGGAACGTTGGTTCTCAATAATAACATACAGCCGTTTTTGCTAAGCTAGCATAGATATTTTGTTTTTATTAACCAGTATATCGTAATTTCTATTTTTTGTAAATTAGTAATTTTTATAACGAATACAAACATCCATGCCATGATCGCGATTCGAACCCGAGCCCCCATGGTTAGCAGTCAAACACGCTGACCTCTATACTATTGCGACCGACTTTAACTGTTAATTTAATATTTTAAATCCTTTTACTTATTAACCGTTAATGACTGGTCTAGTAAATATCTTCCGATGGGGTCACATGGCAAGCATGTCGATATTGTTCAATTTTTTGTACTTCTGGAAATGTAATACATCGGTTTCATTTTCAAGTTCTTTTTATTTTTTTTACAAAAAATTAAAATTATTACTAAAATGATTGTCAAAAGAAAGACAAATACATGTACAACATAACATAATATTTGGATTAAAATATATGTTTTACTTGGGTATATACTTTTGAGATAACATACACTCTCTCTCAAAAAGGCTGATAGTAATAAATCATTTTGTCAGGCAGTTACCAGTGGCGTGCACATTTTAAACACGTTTAAATTGGTTTTGTGTATTTCTATATTACTATTTATCATTTTATTAAACGCACGCCTGTGACCATATTTATCATATCATTAAACACACCCCTGTGACCATATTTTTCCTCAAAATTTTAGGGTGAAATTTTTATGGTCTATTGTGTTTAACCCTAGTTCGTATTCCCATATAATATGTGCGGCTCAATCGGTTGTTTTTAACAATATTTCGTTTCGAACTATTCATATTTTGTCGCTTTTGTTTTGACGCTTCTGTGTGATAAAACAATAACTTTTTACAAATAATAAATTTTATTACTATCAGTCTTTTAGAGATAGAGTTTAAGCATTTAGCTGTGGCAGACATCTGTTACAAACATCTTTTGTATTAAAATATTCAATTTCAAGTCAAGTTTTTAGGATGAATTTTATTATTATAATATTTTATTAACTATATTAAATGTATAAAAAGACATGAGATATGATATTAATATATGAAAGCACATTTTTTGGAGGGAAGAGAGACATCATAAATTACCGCACCAGGTGACACCACTACCAGCGACGCCTCTATATACAGCCTTAGACAAATGCATGGAGCACCCTACGTTTTATTGAAATTTAGAATTATTAGAGGAAAAATGATAAATAAAATAATACATCGGTTTGTACATTGAACCTTTCGTCCACAGTAATTTACTTCAATTCTTCTTTTGATTTACATTTGTAAAGAGACACCTTGTTTATCAGAATCGACCATAAATTTTCAATTTGCGATAAATCTGATGACTGGGTGGCCATGCAAAAAGTGGCATATTGTTTTTGGAAAACCATTCATTTGTTGCTTTGGCTTAGTGACAGGGGGCATTATTTTGTTGAAAACCATATTCTGGATTGTCTTCATCAAATAATTTTAATATTGATAGCTGCAAAACTTGGCATGGTAATATAACATGGCATGGTAATATAACGAGCAGAATAATGCGTCTCTCGCACAAAAAGATTTCGCTAAGCCCTTCTACGTCTTACAAAGATGGCTAAAGGATGTCCAAAAAGCTGATCCACAAAAAAAACAAACTTTAATTACGTAAATTTATATTGTTAATGCAATAATTGCTTAGAAATTTATTTTTCTGTTAAATTCGTAAGTACATTAAACCATTACAATGCTAACTTCTACATTGGACTCAACAGATCAAATGATTTTCGCTCATTCATTAGGTGTCCAATTTAAATGTCTTTTGACTACTCAAAGCGAAGTTTTTTGTGCCGCTCGGTCAACAGTTGTAGTCGGCGAGCTCTTCTTCCATGCAAATTGGATTCCACTAGACGTCTTCTAATTGTTCTAGAAAAAACTTTATCTTCTCTATGCTCCCACAGATCACCAGCCAGCTCTTTTGACGATATTGAGCGTTTACGAAGAGCACTTCTCTTTATAAAACGATCATCCCTGGAAGTAGTTGCACGTTTTCTTCCGGTTTTTGTCTGTTTTCATAAGTATCAGTCTCTTGGAACCTTTTGATGGTAATTTGCACAGCTTTTCTTGAACACACCTTTTTTTTTTCGCCTACGACTGTCCTTGTGAATGGAGCAATACAATTTGACTCCCCTCTGCCACAGTGAGTTCACGTTTTTTAGCCATAATATAATTAAAAATATTCACTTGAACTCAATTAAACATGAAAAAGGCAGTGTTCACTTCAAACGCAAGTGTAATAATGATCCAAGCCCTAGTTGTTTATTTTCATGTAAACAAAACGTAACGGATCTGAGCCTGTATTTATTTATTTGTGTGGATATCTGTTTAGACGTACGTCTTTTAGAATATGTCAATGATATTTTTAAAACATTTTGTCAAATATATACAAGTTACAATGTACATAAATTTAGATGTTATAACTACATGGGTGCTCCATACATTTGTCCAAGACTGTGTATGTACTAAACTACAACTTAATTTAATCTTGCTCTTTTAACTGCAAATTGGTCAACAATATGAGTAATACAAGGTGTCTCAAAAGAAATTTTATATTTAGTGGATCGATTAAAAAAAAAGTAAGCCGTATATAGAAAAAATGTTTATTAATTATTAAAATACACTTTTTGGGGATTTATTTCTTAAAAATAATATCGTCTAAATGTAGACCCTCGCGTTCTCGGCACTCATTTAATCGAACAGTAAAATTACTTATGACGTCTCGGCAGGTGGACTCAGGGATGGCTGCCATTTCGTGACGGATATTTTCTTTCAAATGCGCCAGTGAAGTCGGTTTATTGGCGTAAACTTTAGATTTAAGATAACCCCATAGGAAAAAGTCCATAGGGGTTAAATCTAGACTGCGTGGAGACCAATTTATGTCACCTCTCCGGGAGATCAATTTGCCTGAGAAAATTTCACGAACACGTGGCAGAGACATATTGGACGTGTGTGAAGTTGCTCCGTCCTGTTGGAACCATGTTCTTTGGTTATAGCCAGGAAAGTTTTGCAGTTCAGGTACCAAGAAGTTGTCTAACATCTCCACATAACGCTCTGAATTCACTGTAACTGCACGCCCCCTTTCGTCTTCAAAAAAGTAAGGGCCGATAATTCCTTGCGCCGACATCGCAGCCTATACGGTCACTTTAGGCGAATGTAGGGGTTTCTGATGTTTGCGTTTCGGATTCGTTGCACTCCAGTAGCGGCAGTTCTGCTTATTTACGTGGCCATTAAGATGAAAATGAGCTTCATCCGAAAACAAAATGTTGGTAAACGTTGAAAATCGCTCAATCACCTGATTTACGAAATTAAGCCTCTGACTGGCATCTTGGGGCTTTAATTCTTGCACCAATTGAATTTTGTAGGGGTGCAGCTTTAGGTCTTTGTGCATAATGCGATGTAATGATGATCTATGCACATTTAAAGCACTTGCGCGTTTCCGAATTGAAAGGTTCGGGTTGTCACGAACAGACTGATTAACATTCTCCACGTTTTCTACCGTTCTTGATGACCTAGGTCGCCCGGATTTTGATTTATCCAGCGTTGTACCAGTCTCTTCAAACTTTTTAACCCAATGTCGAATGAGAGGAATGCTTGGCGCATCATTTAAGTGGCGAAAACCTCGAATACTGCAGAATTTTCTACGCGCTACAGTCGCCGAATCACCGTTTTTGTAAAACTCTCGCACGCATAACGCGCGGTCTGCTCCCGAGAAACGCTCCATAGCGACTGAATTCCCAAGAGCCAGGCTACCGATTGACATAACCCCCGCGCCCCCCGGATACGTTGCGTTCACGCAGTAAGCTAAATAAATATAAAATTTCTTTTGAGACACCTTCTGTCAATTCTTCAACAAGATTACTTTCAACACGAATCATATAAATAATAGGTAATCTTTCTTGGGACCTATGGTGAGATTACGAGTAATATAATTTTATAGTTTGCAAAAAACAATCGTTACTTGACAATCGTCAATATAATCGCTGTATTGGCAATGATAAAATAAAATTGTATTCATTGTAATCTCGCCACTGGTTGATCTCAAATAATTTTGAATTTGCCTTAATTTGGTGAAAGATCATTTCCCGGATGCCACAGTTAGTGGCATCGGCAAAAAGGTTTCTTAATGCTACAGTAATATTTGGAAAAAGATTTATGAGATCGTTCGAAAATATATAATTGAGAACGGTTGATGCTTTCATATTTGGTTCAATCATTTTTCGATTTCATCGCTCAAGTCAAATGTGTTGAAATTTTTTTCTTTTTTAAAGGATCTGATAATTTAATTTATAAATTTGAAAAATGCATTTTAATATGCATGGACGTCAAATAATGGATGACAATTGAAAAATCAAAACTTATATTATGTTTCTTCAAAAGTTTGAATAACAAAATGATTAAGAAACAAATTTCAGAGGAATCACAGGTTCGCCAGTGACGAATCAGTTAAGTATAAATTCCTGCATTTTAAATACGATAGATGCTTACTCTGAATTAAAGAAAAATATATATTTCAAATTCACATTTATTTATGTATTAGAACGGTACTTTTTGCCGCCCCTGAATGTTGCCGCCCGGGTGCTGTGCACCCCCGGATTGGCGCTCTCCTGTACCTTAAGTAAGAAAATTTTTGGAAAATGCTTGAAAATAATGTATTTTTTGCATATTTATGTCTTCGCGGCTGGCTTTTTCAGTGACCGCCTACGTGCATGTACACGTGTAGTGCGAAGAAATATTATTTAATTTGTAGTTTACTATGCCTCCTTATAAGAAAGTAATTTATTTTTTGTACTTGGTTTTTGAGGAAAACTGAAGTAGCCCTTCAAGATATTTGTAATTCCGTCAATGCATATTATTCTTTTGTATGAAAAAAGGCCCTCGACCCAAATGAGATTGATACCTGCTGTAGGATATTTAGTACAGGAAATGAAGCTCAAAAAATGACAAAACCTCGCAATTTTTTCGTCCAGCATCGATTTGGTTAAAAATTTGGAATTAGGCTCATTTCACCCTCTAGTTCATTTTCTACATTGTGCCGTTGTACGCTTTTTGTTTTTTAAGGGTGAAAACTACCCCTATTTGAAAAAAATTATAAAATAACATTTTAAACCTTAATATGGGTAAAATTTGGTTTGGATTAGCTAAATATGGATCGTTCTATGCTTTAGAATACAATTTCATAATGTTTCAACCCTTAAAAATCAACCCTTGTTGGAGCTTAATGTAAAAAAAAGTATTTATCTTAAAAAATGATTTCATCTTGCATCGATTTGCACCAAAATTTGAAATTAGGTTCGTCTCACCCTCTACTTCAAATTTTATATCATGCTCATGGGCACTGTTTATTTTTTAAAGGTGAAAACTATCCCTAATGTCAAAAATTATAAAATAACGTTGTAAACCTTAAGATGGGTAAAATTTGGTTTGGATTAGTTGAATAATGATTGTTTCATGCTTTGGAATACAATTTCTAATGTTTCAACCCTTAAAAACCCACCCTTGTTAGAATTTGATATAAAAAAAAATTATTTATCCTAAAAAAATGATTTCGTCTTTCATCGATTTGCATTAAAATTTGGGATTAGGCTCATCTCGACCTCTACTTCAAATTTTATATCATGCTCATGGGCACTGTTTATTTTTAGAAGTGAAAACTACTCTTTATTGTAGATTATTACGCTCCGAACCGTGCTATTCGAATGTTTCGAAAAAAATTTTATTGGTTTTTTAAACATTCACTCCTTCATTTTTAGTGATAGAAAGTTTTTTCAAAAACGATTTTGTAGGGCTTTTCAAGAGCTATAAGACTATGTAAATTAAATTCCTTAAGATCCCTTAGTTTTTAAATGGGGTGAGTTTGAAGGGCTCGAATAAGGTGGTGTTCGCTTGTAAATAGAGGTTTTAAACGGTTTTATATCTCGCCAAATATTCACTGTACAGAAAATATATGCACAGGGAAATTTAAGTCATTAAAAAAGCTACAATTTAGTGCTCTATCATTTTTTTCGTATCTCCAGTAATTTCGGAGATATTTTGAAGAAAAGGGTGAAAAATACAAAATCGCAAAAAATCTATTTTTCTTTAAACTCCAATTTTTCTAAAATTAGGCATTTTAAATTGGTTAAACTTCTTGGGTGTACTGAAAATACATATATGAAGAGAACAACAGAAGGGTGAGGATCAATTTTAATTAGGGGGGTAAATAGGGCGGTGTTTTCACTGATTTTTTCGTAGAAAAAAGTAGGTACCGACCTTATTTTGATCATAAGTCGCTTAATTTTTATGCTAGAGACTCTTTTTTTTTTTTGTTTGAAATGTTAATCATATACTTTAAAAAAGATTCAATGAGTTTTCCTCGAAAAATGCAAATTTTTCCTGTTATTTGACTTTGAATCTTTTAAATTATGCATTTGGCGAAAAAAAGTTAACCATTAACATGCCGTATCTCGGTTCGTATTGGTCGTAGAAAAATAATAAAAAAAAAGGATTTTGTTTGTTTTTTTAAAAGCTACAATTTTGCTTTCTACAGTTTTTTTGATAAAATGCATATTTTTCGAGTTATTCGCAAAAAACTTTTTAAAAACATCGATTTTTTCGTCGAAAAACTGTTACTTTCAACAGCGAATAACTCAAAAAATATTAGTTTTACGAAGAAAACGTAAAGAACATTTTTTTCTTAGAATTACTTTTCCCATCGATTCCTATAGTTAAAATGTAGTAAAAAATTTCCACCCCCGAGATGGGGTGGCAACCACCCCCAAGGTTTTAGCGTACACCGGCATGATGTAGAAAATGATCCTTGGGCTATTCCCTACCTTCTGTGAAAATTTCACGTAATTCCATGCTGGACGAAAAAATTGCGAGCCAAAATGCTTCATTTCCTGTACTAATTGAGGTAAATATAAAATAGAAAAAAAAGATGATAATTTCATCCTTTTCTGAAAATATATGTTGTACATCGTCGCGATTTTTCTGTTCACTGGCCTTTAAGAGGGGGCACGTGCCCCCTCGCCCTGAATACGCCAGTGTTTGAGAATATAGTGTTTTTAAAAAGACCTAAACATTCTAAAAGTTAGAAAAAGGAGTGTCAAGTGTCTAAAGCAACAAAATAACAGTGATAACTACCAGTGATGAATGAATGTAATGCTCGTTTTGTTATTAATTATGAAGAATAAAAAAAAAAAAAAAAAACAGAAAAATGTAAATAATTAAGCAGTTATGTAAAATAAAAAAAATAAATAAACAGTTCTTCATAGTTTTTATTTCTTAACTCAACTCTATATTAAATGTTATACACAAATTATTGTTATACACATGTGTAACATTAATTTGAATATTTCTTAAATAAACAATCATTTCTGAAATTATTGTGGTAATAAGTAAGTTTGTAAGTTTTTCTTTACCGCTTGCATTTATTTCGTCTATTTCTTCATCACCATTTGCATTCTCTTCCGCGACATCTATATATATAAAATCGTAACTAAGCTACCTACTCATAATCAACGCCCAGCCCAAACCATTGAACCTACAATCATGAAATTCGGCGATGTATATTCCTCCCATGACGTAAGCACCCACTAAGAACGGATTTTTCGAAATTCATCCTCTAAGTGGGTGAAAAGGAGGTTAAAAGGGGTAAATTGTGGTCACGGTTTCCTTAATATCTCTTAGGTCCAATAAGATATCGACTTGGTTTTTGCTTACAAAGTTTACTCATGTAAATATTAAAAAACTACTTATTTCAGGATTTTGTTCTTATCGATTCCTAAAGGGGTGAATCTACAATCAGGGTGAATTATAGAACCCTTCGCATCTTCTGTGTTTATTGTGTTATAACATTCCTTTTTGGCATATAGGTGTCTTTTTAAAATATTTAGAAAGTTTTTTGACCGTTTTTTTTAAATTTCACCCCTAAAGGGGTAAATTGGTATTTTTTATTCGATAGAATTTCGTCTAGACAAAGGGTCATTCCATATCAAGTGGTCTAGTGGTCCCTGCTCGACCATCACGGATTTTGATGAAATTTTGTATGGACATTCACACATGTCCTCAACGAACATTGGTAAAGTTTTACGTTCATCCATGCAATACTTGCTGAGATTTAGTAATTTGTTTGACCCCATACCGCAGCCTTCTATGGTATGACTCCGAGATTTCTACAACTTTGAGACACAGTATCTCTGCCAATATTTTGTTGAGAGAAACAAAACTTTGCCAACTTATACAACTTTTTGCGCTCTATTAAACAAAATAATAAACAAATCTTCATGAGCGATTCCCGTGAAGAAAATTTGGATCAAACTTGGCCTAAAAAATTTGCAACTCGAAAAAATTTTAAAGTTTGACTTTTTATACCTCTGAAAGTAAAGGTACGATAAACGTGAAATTTTGCACATAATAACTTATCAATACAAGGTTAACGAATATAAAATTTCACACTCCTAATATTTTTCATTAGTTCAGGAATTGAGTGTAAAGTTGATGATTTTTGTGAAAATACTAAAAACAGGGTATATTTAGCCCACTTTTACAAAAATATACCCTCTGGAAACTGTTTTAAATTATTTTCATTAGAAAGAGCATATTTTAATCCCCCTAAAAAAGTAGGATTGGTTTTTCATCCCTGGTATATAAGGCCTTAGAAATAGGGACAAAGTTGAGAACGTTTCTATCACATGCTGCTATCGCAATATCGCATGCATTCCATTATTTTTCATCTTGTATGTTTTATACAGGCATTATAAGTACCTAAATTGCGTTGATCCATGGTGATATTGTCACTACCAGTTCAGAAACTTGAACCAGTAACCCCATCGCCATAGGGTTCACGCTCGATAGCCGTGCAATACCAGCCACGGGTGGGTTTCTTGGTTAAGGATCCCAAGCCTCTAGTTTGGTTTCTTCGTTAAGGTTCCAAAGCCTTGTGTGGGTATCTGTCCGGTTCCCAAGCCAATGATTGGGCAGCTTATTCTAGGTTCCTAAGCCTGAAGTGGGTATCTTTCATGGTTCCCAAGCCGAAGTCCATGATGTTTGTATGAATTGCCAAATTCCAACTATTGCTTATTTATTATTGAATTTAGTAGCCACTTTCTTCAGTGTCACTTCTTGGAATTGATACTGTTGGCCTGGTGACATAACTGATGGTGCTAGAAGGCCACAAATAAGGTGTTGTGATGGAACCCAACAAATATCTTTGAGTGTAAAGTTGATGATTTTTGTGAAAATGCTAAAAACAGGGTATATTTAGCCCACTTTTACAAAAATATACCTTCTGGAAACTGTTTTAAATTATTTTCATTAGAAAGAGCATGTTTTAAACCCCCTATAAAAGTAGGATTGGTTTTTCATCCCTGGTATATAAGGCCTTAGAAATAGGGACAAAGTTGAGGATATTGCTATCGATACGTCATATACTTCAATATGCATTTTTTTACATTGTGTCACTTTCCTTTCATTAATGCTGAAGTTTACAGTGTACAATTAATTTTTGTACGCTATATGAATCTTGTAGTCTGCTAGCGGTGGTTCTACACTGATGACATTTTTTAAATATTTTGTTAGTGCTGTCACGCGTCTGCATGTTTTGGGTATAGAATTCTGTACTGTTAGCAGCGGCAGTCGGTGACTAAACGTCCCGAATTGGCCGGGAAAGTCCCGAATTGACCGGCCTCCAGCGACCATTAACCGATCAAATACTGACGCCAATAAATCTGTTCAACTTTTGTGACAAAAACATTCACGGAATTAAATAGGTATATATATATATATATATGTTCCGACTGAAGAAATTCAAGAAAACAGGACGCTGCAAGAAGAAATGTGGAAAGCTAGCACCGCAATAGCTGGCACAAGAGATCATCACCAGTTTGTGCCAGTTGATTTGAATTCGATTTCTGTCAGCAAAGTTTCAAATGACACAGTTAACTTTGTGGCCAAACTTTCCAATTCTGTCGATCCTAATTTAAAATTAGCCGATCTATTTCCCGGTTGTTATGTTGCCTGCATTTATGACAATAAGTGGTGGGTAGGCAATGTTGTAAAAATTTCTCTGGAACAAAATGATGCTTTGGTAAAATTTATGCAACCGCGAGGCTTGGCTCATTCATTTTATTGGCCCGAAAGAAAAGATATTTGTTGGGTTCCAGCACAACACCTTATTTGTGGCCTTCCAGCACCATCAGTTATGTCACCAGGGCGACAGTATCAATTCCAAGAAGTGACACTGAAGAAAGTGGCTACTAAATTCAATAATAAATAAGCAATAGTTGGAATTTGGCAATTCATACCAACATCATGGACTTCGGCTTGGGAACCATGTAAGATACCCACTTCAGGCTTAGGAACCTAGAATAAGCTGCCCAATCATTGGCTTGGGAATCGGACAGATACCCACACAAGGCTTTGGAACCTTAACGAAGAAACCAAACTAGAGGCTTGGGATCCTCAACCAGGAAACCCACCCGTGGCTGGTATTGCACGGCTATCGGGCGTGACCCTATGGCGATGGGGTTACTGGTTCAAGTTTCTGAACTGGTAGTGACAATGTCACCATGGATCAACGCAATTTAGGTACTTATAATGCCTGCATAAAACAAACAAGATGAAAAATAATGGAATGCATGCGATATTGCGATAGCAGCATGTGATAGAAACGTTTTCAACTTTGTCCCTATTTCTAAGGCCTTATATACCAGGGATGAAAAACCAGTCCTACTTTTTTAGGGGGATTAAAACATGCTCTTTCTAATGAAAATAATTTAAAACAGTTTCCAGAGAGTATATTTTTGTAAAAGTGGGCTAAATATACCCTGTTTTTAGCATTTTCACAAAAATCATCAACTTTACACTCAATTCCTGAACTAATGAAAAATATTAGGAGTGTGAAATTTTATATTCGTTAACCTTGTATTGATAAGTTATTATGTGCAATATTTCACGTATATCGTACCTTTACTTTCAGAGGTATAAAAAGCCAAACTTTAAAATTTTTTCGAGCTGCAAATTTTTTAGGCCAAGTTTGATCCAAATTTTCTTCACGGGAATCGCTCATGAAGATTTGTTTATTATTTTGTTTAATAGAGCGCAAAAAGTTGTATAAGTTGGCAAAGTTTTGTTTCTCTCAACAAAATATTGGCAGAGATACTGTGTCTCAAAGTTGTCGAAATCTCGGAGTCATAACATAGAAGGCTGCGGTATGGGGTCAAACAAATTACAAAATCTCAGCAAGTATTGCATGGATGAACGTAAAACTTTACCAATGTTCATTGGGGACATGTGTGAATGTCCATACAAAATTTCATCAAAATCCGTGATGGTCGACCAGGGCACTTCTCTGAAATCAGACCACTTGACATGGAATGACCCCAAAGAAACATAAAATTCGGGTAGTAGATCTCTTTTATGACTTAAGAACCCCCTAAGAAATGATTTTTCAAAATTCGACCTCTCAGGGGTGAAATGTGTTTTCACGGATTCGTCAGTATCTTTTAGGTCAAGAATATATCGACTTGCTTTTGCTTACAAAGACTACCTACATAAATGTTGAAACACTTATTTTTCAGGATTTTGTACTTATCAACCCCTAAAGGAGTGAATCTACAATCAGGGTGAATTATGAAACCCTTCGCATCTTCTGTGTTTGTTGTGTTATAACATTTCTTTTAGGCATATAGGTGTCTTTTTAAAATATTTAAAAAGTGTATTGACCTTTTTTTTTTAATTTCACCCCTAAACGGGTAACTTGGTATTTTATATTCGATAGAATGTCGTCTAGTCAGAGAAACTAAAAATTCGGGGAGTACATCCCTTTTATGACTTAACAACTCCTTAAGTAATGATTTTTGGAATTTCAACCCCTAAGGGGTGAAATGGGGTAAAATGTATTTTCACGGATTCCTCAATATCTCACAGGTCCAATAATATATCGCCTTCATTTTTGCTTATAAATATTATCCATACAAATGCCGAAAAACTTATTTCAGGATGTGTTCCTATTCATACCCTATAGTGGTCTACAATCGGGGTGAATTATACAACCCTTCGTATTTCCTGTGTTTATTGAGCTATAACAATCCTTTTTTTTGGCATATCGGTGTCTTTTTAAAATATCTCGAAATGGTTTTGACAGTTTTTCAAAATTTCACCCCTAAAGGGGTAACTGGGTATTTTTTACTCGATAGAACGTCCTTTGGACAAGATACATGAAATTCGTAAAGTATATTCCCTGTAAGACGTAAGTTCCCACTAAGACGGTATTTTTCGAAATTTAACCCCTAAGGGCTGAAATGTGATATGAAGGATTCCTTAATATATCTTAATACCAATAAGATATCGACTTGGCTTTTGCTTATAAAGATTAACCATACAAATGCCGAAAATTTTATTTCTGGATTCTTTCCTAATCAACCCCTAAAGGGGTAAATCTATAATCGGGGTGAATTATACAACCCGTCGTATTTCCTGTGTTTATTAAGTTATAACATTCATTTTTGGCACACCGGTGTCTTTTTTAAATATCTCGAGATAGTTTTGACAGTATTTTAAAATTTCACCTTTAAATGTAAATGGGGGGGGGGTATAGATGGGTATTTATATTGGATAGAACTTCCCTTGGCTATAGAGACATGAAATTCGGGAAGTATATTCCTTTCGTGATGTAAACACCCACTAAAAAGAGATTTTTCGAAATTCGAGCCCTAAGGTGTGAAATGTGATTTGAAGGATTCCTCAATATACCTTAGGACCAATGAGATATTGACTTGGTTTTTGATTACAAAGGTTACCCATACAAATTTTTGAAACAGTAATTCAGGATTTTGCCCTGATCAACCCCTAAAGTGGTAAATCTACATTTGGGGTGAATTATAGAAACCCTTGTATTTCCTTATAACATATATAGAGTTATAACATTCCATTTTGGTACATAATTTTCTATTTAAAATATTTAAAAAGGGTTTTGAAATTTTTTTAAATTTCATCCTTAAAGGGGTAAATTGGTATTTTTTATTTGAAAGAACGTCCTTTGACATAGAGATATGAAATTCATGAAATATATTCCCTCCATGTCGCAAGCACCCTCTTATATGGAATTTTTCGAAATTCGACCCTTAGGGGATGAAAAGTGATAAAATGTTTTTCCTCGGATTCTTCATTATCTCTTAGGTCCAATGGTATATTGATTTGGATTTTGCTTACAATGTTATCCGTATATGTGTTTAAAAATTAAATTCAGGATTTTGCTCTAATCATCAATCCCTAAAGGGGTTCTAGATTCGGGGTGAATTATAGAACCCTTTGTAGCTTCTGTCTTTGTTGTACTATAACTATGTTGTACTTTTTCGCATTTAGATGTCATTTTAATATCATTAGTTTAAAGATCATTTCATTTTGACCGTTTTTTTATATTTCACCCCTAAATTGCATTTTTTATATTTCCCTAAATTTCATTGGTAGATTGGTATTTTTTAGTAGACAATTAAAATTCGGGGACTATATTTCTTCCATGACGTAAGCAACCGCATTTCGCAACGGATTTCTTAATATCTCTTGATGAAATAACGACTTGCTTTTTACTTACTATAGTTACTCGTATGCATTTATAAAAATGTAATTTAGAATTTTGCTTCAATCAACACTTAACGGGGCGAATCTACATTAAATCAGGGCGACTTATATAATGTTTCGTAACTTATTTGTTTGTTGAGTTATAACATTCCTTTTTGGTACATAATCTTTAGAAAGTCTTTTAAACGTTTTTTTTTTTTTATCTATAAAGGGATAAATAGGTTTATTTTTGATTAGATACATGGAATTCCGGGAACATATTCCTTCCATAACGTAAGCATCGAACCCTTTATATCTCCTGTGCTTCTTGCATATAGGTGACTTTTTAAAATCTTTCAGTGTTGTAACAGTTTTTTAAATTTCATTCCTAAAGAATTTTTTATTAGAAATAAGAAATTCCAAGAGTACATTTCTCGATATGCCGTCAGAACCCACTAAGAAAGGATTTTTCGACCCCTATGAGGTGAATAGGAGTAATTTTTTTTTTCACGGATTCCTCAGTATCTCTTATAGTCTGGTGCCTACGTCGAAAGATACTGCACTTGATGATAATGGCATGCCATTTGGCACACGTGTTCCTTATAAAAATTAAATCATTTTGACCCGCAGCACCTATTTGTGAATCGAGGAAAATTCAAGATGGCGGTGAAACTAGCGCGCCAATTACGATAACGATAACTGATTCTTATGATACAGCAAAATAGCTAAATACATATTTGTACAATGGACCTTTAGCTACAATTTGCCGCATCGTACGCGTATTTCCGTCACTTAGTTTACAAGATACCGGCCATAATTCATTCTCAGACGCAAAAAAGTGATTTCCGAAATGGCTAACGAATTTCGTATGATATGGCTTGTTTTCTATTAATTTAATGCCGTAGATTACGAATCTGTTATCAAAATGGCGAAAATTTAAAATTTTGATAGATTTTTTTCCCAAATTCGAGACATGTTGATATTCTCTATCACTGCAAATATGCGTATATTAATATTTTGTTTCAATTCTTCCTAAATCTGTAGGGCATATCCTTGGCTACAAGAATATGTGCGGAATTTTACTCTGCGGGGCGCCAAAATTAAGGTAGCGGCCGAAATGTGTAAAATCTCAACTTCGTATTATTTTGACACTCTTTATATCGTTTTCGACCAAATCGGACCTGTAAATTATAAAAATTAAATAAAAAATGGCATATGACTTATTATTATTCGGATTTTGCCCGAAATGAAATAAAAAAAATTACATATCCGGCCGGAACGGCTGTAAATTATGACATTTAAGTAAGATACTCCATGCATATACGGAATTCATCAATTTTCTTAGGTTTGTTCGCAGCAACAGGTCTCAAATGAATCCGCTTTCGAAATAACGCTCGAAAATTTAATTTTGCTATTTACATCAAATTTGTTGAGTTGTATACCAATTTCGGGTATATTGAAGTCGTAGATTTCGAAAATTTAGTTAATTTAAAGATTTGCTACATATAAGATTGTATTTTACCCGAAAAAAAAAAAACAATTACATGTATTATTTACATAGCAGTGAGATTCATTACACGACAGTGAAGTGTCTCTCCAACCAAAAGAGTAGTATATAGCAGTTCTGACAAAATAATATAGATTACTACACACTTAATACGATTCTATTGGTGGCCGAAAACTATTCTTTCGAAAATGTTTAAAATATTCTCTAATATTTTTACCAGTTATTAGGACAACATTTTAATGTGTTGATAGTTCCTTTATGTTTGCTAATAATACTGAATTACAGTCCTACCTTACAAAATAATTTATATTTGTTTACAAATCAAAGTCGAAAGCCTCACTAATTGGGTGGGCCTATGTAAAGATAAAATTCTAGTGAGATAGAGTATGTCCATTTAAGCCATCAATTGTACTGATTATTGCCGTTATTAATTTTAATTTAGGTTTATTTTAAATTTTTAAAGGGATAAAATATTTCAAAATTATATTTTTGAAAACTACGCCTATGAAAACGCCAAGTCAAGTTCAGGGGCTAATTACGTCCGTTCCCTAATAATTAAAAATTACGTATTATTTCTTAAATTAAAGTTTATTTAAAATGTTTCTTCAATTAATTATGCAAAATAATGTTTCACACCAGGTTTCGACTTCGATTCAGACTAGTGTTGAATAAGAATTCATGGAATATCTTCATTTTGTATAGAATTGAGTAGTAGAGGAAGTCAGTATTATTGGCACATATAGAGGATATATCAACACATTAAAATGTTGTCCTGATAACTGGTAAAAATATTTGAGAATATTTTAACCATTTTCGAAAGAATAATTTTCGGCCACCATTAGAATCGTATTAAGTGTGTAGTAATCTATATTATTTTGTCAGAACTGCTATTTACTACTCTTTTGGATGGAGAGACACTTCACTGCCGTGTAATGAATCTCATTGCTATGTAAAGAATACATGTAATTATTTTTTTCGGGCAAAATAAAATATTTTGTGTAGCAAATCTTTAAATTAACTTCATTTTCGAAATCTGCGACTTCAATATACCCGAAATTGATATACAACTCAACAAATTTGATGTAAATAGCAAAATTCGATTTTCGAGCGTTATTTCGAAAGCGGCTTCATTTGAGACCAGGTACTGCGAACAAACCTAAGCAAATTGATGCATTCCGTATATGCATGGAGTATCTTACTTAAATGTCATAATTTACAGCCGTTCCGGATGGATATATATATTTTTTTTATTTCATTTCGGGCAAAATCCGAATAATAACAAGTCATATGCCATTTTTTTATTTGATTTTTGTAATTTACAGGTCCAATTTGGTCGAAAACGATATAAAGAGTGCCAAAATAATACGAAGTTGAGATTTTACACATTTCGGCCGCTACCTTAATTTTGGCGCCCCGCAGAGAAAAATTCCGCACATATTCTTGTAGCCAAGGATATGCCCTACAGATTTAGTAAGAATTGAAACAAAATATTAATAAACGCATATTTGCAGTGATAGAGAATATCAACATGTCTCGAATTTGGGAAAAAAATCTATCAAAATTTTAAATTTTCGCCATTTTGATAACAGATTCGTAATCTACGTTAGCCATTTCGGAAATCACTTTTTTGCGTCTGAGAATGAATTATGGACGGTATCTTGTAAACTAAGTAACGGAAATTCGTGTACGACGCGGCAAATTGTAGCTAAAGGTCCATTGTACAAATATGTATTTAGCTATTTTGCTGTATCATAAGAATTAGTTATCGTTATCGTAATTGGCGCGCTAGTTTCGCCGCCATCTTGAATTTGCCTCGATTCACAAATAGGTGCTGCGGGTCAAAATGATTTAATTTTTATAAGGAACACGTGTGCCAAATGGCATTCCATTATCATTAAGTGCAGTATCAACGTAAAATATGGTGCGTAGGCACTAGACTATTAGGACAGATGAGATATTGATTAGGTTTTTGCTTATAAAAGTTACTCGTGCACATGTTTAGAAACAAACTACGAATTTTACACTAATGAACCTCTAACGGGGTGAATCTACACCTGAGGAAAGTAAGTCAGTAAAGTGATCTATAGAGAACCATGACTTAAAATAATTGCACGATGATGGCAAACCGTCAAGAAACAGTAGCGAAGCACGGGTACTCAGCTAGTATTCTAATAAAATTTTACGATCGGCGAGAATCTCAAAGCAGCAAATATTATGAAGATTATGTATTTGAAAATTTAGTCACATTAGAGACGTTTATCTAGAAAATTTTGCCCGTTTTATATAAACGAGATATATAAAATACCTATGTGCAAAAAAATAATATCATACATAAAAAAAACTAGGAAAATCAAATACTCAAACAAAAAATAACTGATTTTCTCGTAGTTGACGCATATTAATTAAATTTATTTATAAAATATTTACTTATAAAATTAAATACATTTTTTACTTATGTAGTCAAAAGAGCACTAAATTTTACTTAATCTAACCCTTAAAAAACAATTTCTTTTTAATCAAATGAACACGAAAATTTACTTAAGCCAACCCCTAAAATACATTTTTCTTATTTATTCTAGCTCACACCAAAATGTACTTAATCAAACCATAAAAATATATATATTTTTTTTTCAAAAGAACACGCAATTTAATTTATGCCAACTTGTAAAATAATTATTTTTTATTGTATGGCCCCAGTTGTCAAAAGCCCCAATTGTGAACGGCCCGAATTGTCCATCGCCCCAGTTGTTAATGGGGGCCATTGTGAACACAACCTTTTCACAACTGGGGCAGTTGTGAAAAGCCCCAATTGTGAACGGCCCGAATTGTTTTACGGCCCCAGTTGTCTGGTTACCCAGCCCAACATATCTATTGGGCTTATATATAAACCGCTGATTGTGGATGTAATTGTAAAAAGTAATATTTTAGTGAGAATATAAAATGATGTAATCCATATCGCCTATACAACTTGCGTCACCTACACGTCTAGAGCTGGTTGTTTCCCTACTATAATTCAGAAAACAAATTACTGTAGGGTTTAGCTAATTGTATAAGTAATATTGATAATTTTATAGATTGAAATTTAAAATTAAGTTATGAATAATTTATTATTTTATTTTATTTATTTAACTAATAATTCTATTTATTTATTATTTTACGCTTTTGTGCTGCCATCTCTGATTTCCAGTTAATTTTCTGTATTTATTTTTAACTTTTTTCATATCAAATTTATATTTAATTTTAACTGTCACAATCCGCAGCTTACTCCAACTCAAGGTTATCAACCCACGTTGGTATTGAATCTGTACAATACTGTTACCGAATCCCGCTGGCCACAGTGGGTACTTCGGAAAGCAGTTTAGACAAAGTTCGCAGAATCATTCTCTCGAGAAGATTCTCCGAACTCGACCGTAGAGGAGGTGACTCATTTCACGGATTCAATCACGAGCGCGGCAACCGAGAGCAGCATACCGCTGTCATCCACACAGCCCCGTCGGGTTCCAGTTCCCTAGTGGAACGAAGACTGTGACTTAGCGCTACGTGAAAGGAGACACCTTTTCAATACTTTCCGTCGTTGTCTAACACAGGGCTTCTTAAACTTTTTCATATAGCGACCCCCTTCAAGCCTAGGAAATTTTAAACGACCCACCATGTAATGAAATTAATATTGACCGTAGATGTAGGTGTAATATCGCGACATTGTAGAATCTACATTGTAGATTCGACAATGTCAATCAACGTGAGGGATAAATAATACGAACCCATTCTTTTCAAATATATTGTCACGGGGTGGATTTGAGAACGGACATCTTGTATACGAACGGACAGCTTATATAGTCGCTCAAGGAATTGGGGCATTAGCATACAATTATGTCATAATTGTGACAATATATTTAATAGAAGAAATATATATTTTTTTTTCCTTAAATTTAACAACATCCAAATATTATTAACATCAAACAATATTAATGTGACGGATGAGCTTGTTTATTTTTACATAAATAATTAAATCTAGGCTCAATAATTTCAGTTATTGCAGGTCGTAATATATTTTCAACGTTTATTAAAGTTGAACGATATCTTGATTTTATGTATGTTAATGTGGAAAAGGCTGATTCGCATAAATACGTTGAACAAAATGGTAGCAATATGTTTAGTGCCATTTCCGATAGTAGTGTAGGGTGACCATTCGTCCCGCTTTTTGCGGGAGTGTCCAGCATTTTGATTGGGTGTCCCGCATTAAGATGCGTCCCGCAAAAGTCCCGCATTCTAATATTTTGTCCCGCATTGTAACTTGTATTTGAGACCTTTTTTTTGCTCTTCACTTGGATTTTGGGAGGTGAGGACTTTTTTTTTGCTCTTCACTTGGATTTGCGAGGTGAGGACCTTTTTTTTTGCTCTTCACTTGGATTTGGGCGGTGAGGACCTTTTTTTTGCTCTTCACTTGGATTTGGGAGGTGATGACCTTTTTTTTACTCTTCACTTCCGTCCCGCATTGCCATCTTAAGAAAATGGTCACCCTATAGTAGTGGATATTCTGATTTGTCATAAATAAATCTTCATGAATGCTTCCCTCATAAATATATCTTACATAAAGTAACAACTGTGCCATTTTGGAAATGTCTGTCGACTCATCCAGTTGAATTGCGAACTTTAAGCTATCTTCAAGCCTCATAAGAAGCTGTTGAAATTGATCATTGCTAATGTCCGAAATTCTTTTGGACACAGTGTCATTCGATAATGGAATTTTACGAAATTCAGCAGCATACTGTTTTCCATGAATAATTTCGGACATTCTTATAGCTGTAGATAGTAAAAGGTGCTCACCAATAATAAATTTCTTCGTTTTCGCTATCAAATATGAAACTTCATACGATGCCAATAAATATTTATCATTCAAAGTAACACATTTCTCAAAAGTTGCCTTTTCTTTATTTGATGTTTGCAGAAGACGCTCAAAATATTCTTTAACTAGATATAATTACCCAAAAGTAGCAGATCTTTGCGACCCCCCTTCAGTAGCCTCGCGACCCCCCGGGGGGTCGGGACCCACAGTTTAAGAAGCCCTGGTCTAACAGAGAATAACATGATAGCTTTTCAGCGAGAAAGCTCGTGCTAAGAGGATTGGGTAATATGCTAGCGCGAATTATGGCGCAAATATGTGTCACGTTTGAGGGAAGGTCCGGATCTCCGGTCGTAACACATCTACAGCCATTGCTGATCTATCAGTAAATGGTAACGTTTGGCATTTAATTTCCCGTTCAATTCTAGCTCTGAACATTATCCACTTGAGTTTTTAACTCGTGAAGCAGGCCTAGAATCTATACTTCTAAATTTCTACTCTAGAAATGACGAGGTATATAATCTGCTTTTCTCCCGTGAAGAGCTAGACAGCGCGATGTCAAAGTGCAGGGATAGCTCTCCTGGTCCAGATGCGACATATTATCGTATAATTCGCAATCTTCCGGAATCATCTATGTCTAGGCTTTTGAATATATATAAATAGGATATGAACTAAGAATAAGTGCCCGACCAACTGGAAGGAATCTCATATAATTTTTATTCCTTAAGTCGGGAAAGATAAATACTTGCCCTCTAGCTATAGGAGGCACTCCTCTACCTATATCACTGACCAGTTGTCTCTGCAAACTCTTCGAACGAATTATCAGCAAGCGTCGGATTTGGTTTTTAGAAACATACGACTTGCTGCCCAACACACAGTGCGGCTTTCGCCGTCACCGCTCAATAGCAGATCATTTAGTTAGAATTGAGGGGAGCTATCAGGACTACTTTCGTTGAATACAATCACCTGGTAGCTGTGTTTTTCGATATTGAGAAAGCCTATGACACTGCATGAATATATTATATTTACCGTACTCTGCATTCTTGGGGTCTCCGGTGACGCTTGGTCGGAAATTACCTGTCACAAATGTTCGCACTGGACAATGGGGTTCCATAGGGCTCTGAGCGTTACACTATTTTTGATTGCCATGAACGGTGCTTCATGTATTCGATTACCTGTACAGACGACATGTGACGATAGATGACATTTGTTGACGACATTGCTATCTTTGTTGCCGGACAAAAGACTAGTACAATCGAACGCCAGCTTTAGCCGACTATCAATCGTCTCGATACATGGACAACCGAAAATGGCTTTGAATTCTCGACTAGCAAAACTGTGTGTGTCCATTTTTGTAGGAAAAGGGGTGTCCATCCCAATCCTACACGCACACAAATGGAGCACAGTTACCATTTACCGATACTGCCAGATTTCTGGGTCTCGTTTTTGACAGTCGTCTAACTTGGCGGGCACATTTTTTGTCCTTCAAGAAAAAATGCCAAAAGTCGCTCAATTTGCTCAGTCACAAGACATGGGGTGCAAACCGCACTGTCATGTTGCGTTTATATCGTTCTCTAATGTGCTCTAAGCTTAGGACTCTCAGACGTCCCGGAAAACCGGGATTGTTCCGGAAAACCGGTTTTGAGGTCTATGTCCCGGTGTCCCGAGACAGTCTCTCGGGACGCCTATTTGTCCCAGTTTTGTGTATTTTAATAATTTATTAAGTCAGTCAGAAGTCGCCGCGGGAACGCACATCATTGGAACGAATTTAAAATTTTCCGACGGTAAAGAAAGTAAAGCGCCAAAAACTCTATTAAAGTTTTTTAATGACCCATTAAGTGAGGCATACTTCTGGTTCGTTCATAGCCAGGCCGAATCGGTCAATTGAAAATATTACAAATTGAGGGAAAAAACAAATCTATAATAGAAATTTTCGGTGTATTAAAAGATACAGCAGCTATGTTTAAAGAAAGATACAGAACAGTGTTTTTTTACCAAAACGTGTAGAAACAATTTTGAAAGAACATGAAGAATCGGGGCTACTTACTAAAAATGAAATTAATAATTTTAAAATGGAAGTTACTAATTTCTATGAAACGTTTATTGAATATTTAAATAAGTGGATAAAACTTCTTGAACATTTTTCAATATTTTCATGGATGGTTTTAAAAGAAAAACTAGAATGGGAAAATGTACAACAAATATTAAATTACTTCAACAATAAGAATATTGAAATAAATGAGAGTTATTTATTCAACCAAATAAGTAGTATACTTGTGCTATTCCTGTGACACATTGGACTTTGGACCGTGGTCATCCGCATGTCGAGATTACGGGGTTTCACTTGACCTTGGAAGAGTCTTCCAAGGTCATGGGGTTCCACTTGACCTTGGAAGAGTTTTTCAAGGTCATGGGGTCCGACTTGACCTTGGAAGAGTTTTTCAAGGTCATGGGGTCCGACTTGACCTTGGGAGTGTCTTTCAAGGTCACCAGTTACAAGAAGTGCCCCAGGAGGTGCTGGAGAAGTCGCGGACAGCATCCCCATAGAGACAGCTGAAGAAGGTCAAAGGTCGTTGCCTAAGAGGTTCTAAACAGGTGGTTCCCTGAGAGCTGAAGAAGTTTATGAGAAAATGGGAAGAAAAGGTAGTGCGATCATGGTGTTAAGATGGTTGCGGAGATGACAGGGGTGAAGAGCTCACAAAATTCTAAAAGGTGTTACGTAGGAAAATTTTACAGACCATGTGAACTGCTTTTAACAGGCTGTTATTTTTTCCTTTTCTGCATAATTAGGGTCATTGAATAAAACATAGTTTTTATATTTTTCACATGTGAATTTATTGAAAACATAAAAATATACAAATATATCATTACACACTTTTATCATATTTTAAAGTATACATATTATAAGAAAATTACAATACACGTACAATACTGGTTGTAGGAGAATATTTAACAATTTTATCATGTAAAATTAGACAATATGCAGTAGTATTCGCAGGCATGTTTTCACCAGTTTCAAATTCCAGACGAACTTCTACAGCTCCAGATTTTAACACTTCATTCTGATGAGTACAGTCAAGAACCGCTAATGGGGCGAATCTTTTAAAATCATCTGGTGACATTATTGGCCCATTATCTCGACCGTAATACGATGATTGAAACTGTGCATACATATCATATAACATTGCATAACAATTTTGCTTAAAGTTCAAATTTAAATTATCATATGGATATATTTCAGAATTTAAATATAATTTTATATTAGTTAAATGACAATGGTTAAATATACTCATACTTTTACCCAGATCATTTTTAACATTTGTCTGTAACCCGAAAATGATAAATCGAGGTTTTTCAAGTTGAGAGGTAGTTTTAACCGCCCAGGTATGATGTTGAGTTTCTTGCAAAACGGGATACTCTATCAACTCCCAACTTCTGAACGTTAATTGTAGTTCAGCATTAGCATTAAGTAAATTCAACAACATTAAGCGTTCCGCATCTGCCACTGATATGTGTGGAATCTTCCACTGAACTTTATTTAGTTCAAGTTTTATTTTTTCTGTAGCATCAGAATTTTTCAGAGCATTATTATCCGTGTTGCTGCGTATGAGAACCAACTCTTGACGTAAGTTCATTATAATTTTTCGGAAATCCTCAGCAAAACCAAGCAACATTCTTAGTGGTATACATACATTGAAGTAACCCTTTTCATCTATTAGCGAATCAGCAGTCTCTGAACATCCATACCAGCCAGCGTTTTTCAACGCCTTACTTTCATTCTGGTTACATGAAACAAGCGATTTCATAGTGGTTGTAATACCCGGATTTCGAACCCTATCAATTACAACCCCGTTCACTTCATAGCGAATTTCATCAAACAAAAATGCAATACCATTATTTGTAAATTTTACGTTGGTTGAAGGTGTTCCATCTACCTTAGTCACTCTACCTTCTATGTATATTAAACTGTTCCACGGTAGAGTATAAGTATCCTGCTGAGGGATCGGGATCCGGACCTCATCATTATTGTTAAAAGTGGTTGATGAGTATGGCTGATGAGTGTGTTTCTCTGCGTTAACAATAGAATTATCTTCTAGAGCACGCTCTGTTACATTTAAAATATTATAATCCATTTTTCCTAGTACACTTGAAAACTGTAGTGATTATAATCCTAATCCAAATAACTACTAGAGAGAATTTATTCTTCTTCTTCGTTTTTTTTCTTGCCACCAATTTTTAAATCTTAATTTGAAGTCCAAGCGATTGCAGAAACTTCTGATTATCCAACGTTAACTGTTTGACAGTCCTTAACGAACTGGTTTTTTTAAACTCATAAGGTTTATTTAATACCGTGCGGATAGTGGGTTGATTGTATTTAATGACCATTGTTAGCTACTTTCTTCAGATGTAGTCTTAACGTAATGACTTCACCTCTGAAATTGATTAAATTGCCATCTTGATCTTGTATATGTACGATAATCGATCTTACACTACGTGTGTTTATCGGCATGTAAATTGTATTTTGTGGGCTTTCAATAATTTTTTCACCAGGTTCAACATTCGGGAAAAATTCATGAATAATATGCGTTTGTTCGTTATTATTATATGATCCTGATATCAAATTGCACATAATACATATAGCGTTTACTTTGAGAATATTTATTGGATAATCAGCTATATGTACCTCACTAGCTTTAAGAAGATTGGATTTATACCCCAATAAATCTCTGAAGGTATCATTTCTAGTGAAATCAATATCTTGACTTGCTAATATTTCACATTTCAAAGTACTTCTGTTCGCTTTTATTATTAATGTTTCTTTCCCACCCTGAGCATCCTCATTCAGTTTTTTAATAAACCTGTTCAAGTATGTTTTTATATCCTTCACTTCATATGATCCTGTCGGTAATTCACATTTTTTGTCACCGAAATAGAAACAATTATTGATACCCTCTTCAATATTTGGAATCGCATTATATGACTCGCAATTAATTAACCCCAACACATACTCTCCATCATCATCATCTAAATCAATAGCGGGATTAATATCTGCGGTTAAGATAGAGCTGCGTCCTGTGAGAGTGAACGTATATGACATGGCTTCTTTAAGATAACTAACATGTTATCACCTTTGCATATATATTTTATCTGTTTTCATATAGAAATTTTAAACATAAGTGCCCACAATTTATATCATTGTAAGTTTGATGCACATCATGATTATATCTAATGATGTCGCAATCATTATTACTTTTAAGATATTTCACTAATTCAATCGGAGGTTTTAAGTTACCAAAACTGTCAAAATATATAGCCACATTTTTATATTTTTTATAACACACCCAATGTGAACCAGGATGGTTAGCATCATCCAAATTTATAACACCCATTTCATTTTTATTTACTTTTATGGGTAGTTCATTTCGAGAAAAGACTCCGCGAAAATATGGCAATTTAATTTTTTTTGCAAATTTGCTTATATCTATGTCGGTGAGTGCACGTTCTGGTAACTCTATTAACAGTTTTTTGATTTACATGGAGCTCTCAAATACATTCCATAACCTTTTTTATGCGGTCGCAAGTACAATCCTTTACCCATAGCTATCGCCTCTAACGTTTTGTTGTGTCTCTGACTTTCTTTCAATTGTTCAGATGCGGTACGGGCATCGCCGACAGCCTTTGCAATTCCCGCCGCACCACCTCCTAAGGCTCCTAGTGCGCTAAGCCCTGCAAAAAGAGGAATCAAGGGGAGAAATCCACCAGATTTCGGTAGTGATATTACACGTGGTGTTCCAATTTTTCTCTTGATTTGTTTGATTGAGCGGAATGCTACTTGAGCTGCTTTCTCTATGTTTTCAGGTTTATTTTTTCTGATGGCAGTACGAGCCCGTTTCACAACATCACGAAAGGGCATCACTCCCTGACTTTTTCGTTTCCTAGTCTTACGCTTAATCGTGGATTGTTTGTTATCCATGCCCATGCCTAACTTCACTTTTGCCTTCATCGCTGTTTTTACTCCGAGCGCTGCAATTTTTTCACCTATTGATGCGTCTGATGATTTGAGACGTTGAGATGCCTCCTCAGCTAGAATACGATCTGCTTCGTGTCGATCTTCAATTTTTTCACTTAGATTATAAGCGATGTCGTGTTGTCTGCAAGCCGTGTCTAATTTATTTATTCCAGGATCCCCACGCAATAATCTTTTCTCTAAACGGGTACCAGGACCGCAATATCTATATCCTGGGATATGAAGTTCAACTGGAAGTTTGTTTATTAAAGTATTTAAGAAACCCGCACCCTGTTTGCGATGCTTGCCCCTCTGCACATACATTACAAATGATTAAATAAATAAAAATGTTGAAATATTTATCAGTTTTCTTTCAACAACCACCATGCGTGTAGTAAAACACTCCCAAACCTTAAACGTTGTAAATTGTGATATTGAATGTAAAAAAAAACAAAGGCATAGTACCTTACTACCTTCAATCGTTAGATGTTTGATTTCTGGTCCGAGTGGTTGTGGGAAAACAAATTTAATCGTTGCATTAATTGAACATCCAAATGGTTTACGTTTTGAAAACGTTAATATTTATTCCAAGTCTCTGTATCAACCCAAGTATAAGTATCTGGAACAGCTGTTGAAACCAATAAATGGTATTACGTTTAAGGCATATAGCAGTAGTGAAAAAATTGTATCACCTGCTCATGCAAAATGTAATACTGTTTTTATATTTGATGATATTATGACAAGCAAACAGGACGTAGTACGTCAGTATTTTTCCATGGGGCGACATTTTCTGGTTGATTGTTTCTACCTCGCCCAGACATATTCAAAAATTCCAAAACAACTCATTCGTGATAATTCAAATTTAATCATTCTTTTCAAACAAGATGAAATGAATTTGAAACATGCATACACGGATCACGTGGGGACAGATATGAATTACAATGAATTCAGAGACATGTGTTCGTTTTGTTGGCGTGACAATTATGGTTTTTTGTTAATTAATAAAGAAAATGCTTTGAATAGAGGTCGCTACAGAAAAGGTTTTGATAATTTTTTAATATTGGATAAATAATTCGGATGGAGCAGATTGTTTCCAGTAATAGAATAGATTCGGTGGGGAAAACAGCTCTGTTCAGTTGCTTTTTACCTATTTTTGACCTGTTTTTAGCATATTTTTAGTTGTTTCGGGGTGTCGAGCAAATTTTTTCCAGTAATAAAATAGAATAGGTGAAAAAGATAGCTCTGTTTAGTTGCTTTTAACCTGTTTAAGTAGTATGGATAAAAAACTAAAAGAGAGGTTGGTAAAAACCCGTAAAACGGTTAAACGAAAACTGCAAGCCCTAAAAGAGGGTGCTAAAGAGCAGGAAAGCCAGCTTGAGAAATCATATGAGCCAGTCACAAAACAACTGAAAGAACTATCGAGTAAGTTATATGATGTTAGTGCGATTAAACAAGAAGAAAATCGAGAAGAAAATTTGAAAAGTGAACCAAAAATTGAAAAACATTCCTCTTCAAACATCGAAAAACCCTCCAAATCAATACCAAATTTTTTAGATGCTAGTACAACAACCGATCGGGAAATTCCCTCATTTCTCGAGAGTAGCGTAATAGCGCAGAATGCACCAACCATGGAAGAAGAAGAAGAAGAAGATCGAGATATTGATTATAGTTATTTATCAAATATGGTAGCTAAATCAATGTCTGAGGAAGCATGGGAAGAATATCTTGCACAGTATCACCCACTACCACGTCAATACATTGAAGAAATGATAACACATGAGGGTACTAAATTTGATCATACAACCGGTATAAACTTTAACCCGATTAGTAACAAATTTAAAATTGCTAATGCTGATGTTGAATTTGTTGATAAAGATATAGTTATAAATAATATAAAATATAGTGGCACCCCTGGTCTGTATGAACTATTATTTAAAAGTAAACCTTCAGGTTATACTAAAGTTGACAATGCCAATTATCGTGATATACTAGAAAGATTTAATGTTCATAAAAGGAATTATGATCCTGATGAGCAGGTGCGTGGGAATCGCTCACTAAAATATAGAACAATTATTAAACCGTTACTAACACGAACTACATCAACACCTAGACGGGTTTCTAAAAGACAGGTTGTGACAGGTTTGCATGGGGGAGGATTACTTATGAATTATAGTAATAATCCTGTGGAATATGTACACTGGGATGATCCAAACGAGCTAGTTGATAGATTGAAGCTTTTAATTGCATCCCAAGTAGCTGGTAACAACAATCATAATAATGAAATTGTATCTATTATCGAAGAGTTAAAAGAAGCCAACATTATTCAATAAAATCAGTATCAAAATGCCCATCAATAAGTTTGGACATCATGCAACAAAATACCGCCATTATGATGATGATGATGATGATGATGATGCATATAATTTCAACAGCAGGCGACTAGCAAACGTTGGTGATCCTATGAATGAAGATGATGCTGTAAATAAAAAATATATGAGGCAGGAATTGGATTCTACAGCAATTAAATTAAATGATCGGATTCAAAAGGAGGTGGATGGTATTAATATCGTATTGAAACGTGTAATATCAATAGTGAAAAGGGTATTTGAAGAGTTGAAGATGCCGAAACCTGAAATAGAAGATACTTCAAGCAAGAGCGTCCAGTCAGCTCTCGATTCTGCTACAACAACAACAACAACAACAACAACAACAACAACAGCAGCAGCCGTTGAATGATTGAACATGTCTAAAGCAAAACGTGATGTTGTTAATGAATTACATAGATCTGCAAGGATTAATTTTAAACGGAGAAAAGTTATCATTAAAGGTTTAGATGAAACATTTCAAGCAGATTTGGTAGAAATGCTCCCGTATGCGCAACAAAATAAAGGATATCGATACATACTAGTGGTGATCGATACATTTTCAAAATATGTGTGGGCTGAACCAGTTAAAAGTAAATCAGGAGTTGACGTGTCTAAAACAATGCAAAAAATTTTTTCTAGTAATAATCGAATCCCTAAAAATCTACAAACTGATATGGGTAAAGAATTTTATAACAAAGAGTTTAAAAAATTAATGGAAAAATACAAGATTAACCATTATTCAACATTTAGTAGCAAGAAAGCGAGTATTGTGGAGCGTGTAAACCGTTCGCTTAAATCACTCATGTGGAAGGAGTTTAGCTTTCAGGGGACATACAAATGGTTGAAATTATTGCAAGATATTGTGTTGAAGTATAATATGAGGAAGCATAGCACGATTAATATGAGACCGATTGATGTTACAAAAAAGATTGAAAAACAGGTGTTGAATACCTCTTATAATCGTATTAAAATTGCCGATATAAAGTCAAAATACAGAGTTGGTGACCATGTACGTATAAGCAAATATCGTAGTGAATTTGAAAAGGGTTACACACCAAACTGGTCAAACGAAATATTCATCATCTCAAAGATATGTTTAACAAACCCTACCACATATATCCTGAAAGATTTTACAGATCAACCAATACAGGGGGGATTTTACAACGAAGAATTGCAAAAAGTGAAACATTCTGATTTGTACTTGGTTCAAAAAGTGCTTAAACGAAAAGGTGATATGGTGTTTGTAAAGTGGTTGGGGTTTGATAATAATCAAAACAGTTGGATACATAAAAGCAATGTGGAGTAAAACCGGTGTTCAATCTGTTGCTTCTACGCTTCCTGACATCATCATGAGTTCCATGATAGTTGATTTACAGGGGTTCAAAATAGCGAAAAATAATGAATTTATTTGTAAAGAACTCGCTGTTGTTGATGTGAAAAGTGATATATGTATTTCAAAAATATTTAAGCCACCATGTCCGTGGTCTGATCTGAGTTCTGAAGACCAGTACAATGCCCGATGGCTTACGAAAAAATATCACAATTTGGAATGGTGTTCTGGAAACGAGTCATATATCAACTTTCCTGCAACACTCAAGGATTTATTAGATGGTGTTGAAATTGAAAATGTATACGTGAAAGGGTTGGAGAAAGTGCAATGGCTGCAAAATTATATAGACAAAAAAATAATAAATCTAGAAAATTTAGGGTGTCCAAAATTAGCCGAGATTCATGAACCTCTTCAAACAGACTATTGCAATTTACATATTAATAATTGTGCTGTTCGTAATGTTAAAGCATTATTGAAATGGTTTAAAAATACATTTAATAAATATAATGCTTTCAAAAAATATCAAATTCATGGTGGTGTGTTGAATTTTATGGATGCCGAAGAAATAGCCCAACTTCCCATGGAATTTATTATGGTGTTTGCGGAAAATCAAATCAAAGAACAGTGGAATAAATTTCCAGTATCTTGGAGGAATGATACACGGTTTCAACAATATTTGTGCTGCCACACCCATTACAATAAATGGAGTGGTGAAAACGAAGATGTTGTTGGTTTTTCCAATCCATTGAGGAAGGATTGTTTACAGTGTAATATAAGACAATAATATGTATATTTTTATGTATTAATTATATCAATTTTTAAATTAATAAATATTTATTAACATTAAAATAACTTTTCATTTTAAATCACCATGTTCCTTACAATATTTTATCGATAAATAAAATGCTGGTGGGGAGTTGTATATAAGAGACGCAATGAGCATATTTCTTGAATTAGTTGTGGCGGATAACTTGTCATGACAACCGTGAAACAAGAAAGGTAAAAATGAAAAACGAAGAAAACAGACTTAAGACGTTTGAAAATTGGCCTTGTGATTATGTACATCCACGCGATTTAGCAAGATACGGATTTTATTATTACAACGTGGAGGACACTGTTCGCTGCCATTTCTGCAGAATTGAAATTGGTCGTTGGAAAGATGGGGACAACCCTTCAAAAGAGCATTGGTACTGGTCAGCAAATTGTCCATTTATTAATGGACTTGATGTGGGGAATATACCAATAGAATCGAGTACATCTAGCGATTTTGAACATAAATTTAACATTGATAGCGATGCTAAAAATGTTGAAAGTACCACCAAAATTCATAATAAAAAATTGAATGAACCACAGAATATTATTCAGTTTACTAACAATCGAATGGAAGGTTCAGGTTCAAGTAAATTTAGCTTCAATGAGGATCTGATAAATGAAGACGCATTAATATTTCAAGACGTTAAAAATTTAAATAATTCGCTAGGTCCATTTATTAATGGTCTTGATGTGGGGAATATACCAATAAAATCGAGTACATCTAGCGATTTTGAACATAAATTTAACATTGATAGCGATGCTAAAAATGTTGAAAGTACCACCAAAATTCATAATAAAAAATTGAATGAACCACAGAATATTATTCAGTTTACTAACAATCGAATGGAAGGTTCAGGTTCAAGTAAATTTAGCTTCAATGAGGATCTGATAAATGAAGACGCATTAATATTTCAAGACGTTAAAAATTTAAATAATTCGCTAGGTCCATTTTTTAATGGTCTTGATGTGGGGAATATACCAATAAAATCGAGTACATCTAGCGATTTTAAACATAAATTTAACATTGATAGCGATGCTAAAAATGTTGAAAGTACCACCAAAATTCATAATAAAAAATTGAATGAACCACAGAATATTATTCAGTTTACTAACAATCGAATGGAAGGTTCAGGTTCAAGTAAATTTAGCTTCAATGAGGATCTGATAAATGAAGACGCATTAATATTTCAAGACGTTAAAAATTTAAATAATTCGCTAGATACCAATTTACCAGATAACAAAAATAAAGATGGAATAATATTTTCAGAACTTAATAATAACAAAATTTTAAAACGTAAATTAAAAAATTTTGAAATGAATGTCGTCCAAGGTGGAAATGAATCTATGGCAACAATTAAGTTTAAATAAAAAAATTGTTAACTGTATATTATTTATTATGTATTGTTACAATTGTAATTATATTGTAAGGAAAGAAAAATAAAAACAAAGTACTCATTAATATTTAGTCCATAATTTCTTCAATATATTCCTCCCCAAAAGTTTCTTCAAACAGTTTTTTCTTAAACCGTTCTTTTGAGGTTGATGCTCCTGATACTGCCGCTATTGGTCGCTTCCTTCCCCCGTTCCTCTGCACCGGTGCTGATAGAGGTGGTAGTAATGTGGTCGCTATCTCTGCCTCATCGAGGACCTCATCAGGGGTGGACGCCCCGAAGGTGAACCTCCGGAGAGCGGCTTCCAATAGTGTCAACTCCTCATCGTTAGCGACACACACCGTTAAATATTTCACTGGTAGATTCCCAAATTTTTCATTCAGTCTGTCAAGCCGTGGTGTGTAGGTTAACTTGATCGAAAGTTTGTTTTCGTATTGTTTAAATTCCTTTACTCCATATCTATAAAAATATTTAACAACATGAAATATTAATTAATACTACCACCGTTCCACAATAAGTGAGCTATTAAACCTATTTAAAAATTCCAAAATAAGTGAGCTATGAAAAAAAAAAAAAAAAAATTAAGAACTTCAAAAATGGAAACATTTTTAAGGAAATATTCTGATACAACTACACATTAATTAAGTACAATTATAAACTAAACAAATTAACCAGTGGTTTAAGTGAAGTTCAATAAATTTCAATAAAAATGAAAACAGCTCACTTATTGTGGAATGGAGATAGTATTTAAAAAAAAAAAAAAACTTACCTGAATAACTGTTTTGCTATAACACATAGCATATTTATCGGGAGAGCTGCAGGATCTTTGCTGACTACGATTATTGTACTGGGCACAGTCGCCATTGTTGAACGCTGATGTTACTATTAAATTTTGTTTTAAATTGGAGACTTTATATAGCTAAAAATTTTGCTTTATCATACATAATTGTTATAGCGTTTTCATGTTATTATTTTTCAAAGTTATCACAGTAATTATTTTTAATTAGGTACATAAAACTAAAAAATTTCCATGTCATGCATAATTTTTATTGCATTGCCATGTCTTTCAAAAATAATATCTATTTATCACAGTAGTTATTTTTGAAAGACATGACAATGCAATAAAAATTACCTATCATGCATAATTTTTATTGCATTTCATGTTTTTCAAAAATAGTACATATTTATCACAGTAATTATTTTAATTGCCGTGTAATTATATTGTGACGTCAATAGATATCTTTAGGTATATAAATGCACTTGCAAGTATTTTCAATCATTAATTAACAGATTTATTCCATTGAATATATTTACGTTGTTACGAGTACGTTACGTTGAAATATTTAAGAGTAAGTATATTTTAATTTATCGTTATTTTCCATACTAAATATTATATATTTTTTATTTTAGTGTGTTACATAAAGAATATTTATAAAATTAAAAATAGTTATGAAAATCAAAATACCTATACATCACCCATGTATTTAGACATTGATTCATCATTAATATCAATCATAGCAATAGACTTACAGTCAAGAATTTTTAAAAATTTAATTGATGACAAAGCTTTAACTTATAAAATAGCTCACGATTATTTAACTAATTGTAATGAAAGATTTCTTATAAATTTATATTCTCTTTTTAATGCAGATAATGAAAACCACATTTATAATCAGGAAAAATATAAAATTATTTCCTATATATGTGTGGATGGTTTTTACACACGTTACGTTTGTAGGAATTGTGTTTATAAATGTTGTTTTAATACTGTATGCTTGTCTAATAATATAACACCAATTGGAAAGGAACATCAAACAGTACTGGATGAGGATATACCTCAATTTTTGTTAAATAAATCCAATTATTGCTATTTTTGTGAAATTCAGTTATTTATTTGGAATAATTATTCTAATTGTTTATTCTGTTACAATTTTTTATATTGTAATGAAATTTTAGACAGTGATAATGACAGCGAGTTATTTTAATTAAGTCAAAGCTTGTATTTGAAATAAGTACATGAAATCTAATTTATAATTGGTATATAGATATGAGTGATTCCGAATCAAGTGATAATGAAGAAGAAATGGTGATGTTATGGAATGAACAAAATCAACAACGCATAATTGAAGAACGAATACAAGATATTCATAGCGATTACAATAGTGATTCGGATAACACTAGCGATTTACAAGAACAAAAATGTTATTTTGGAACAGATCAACGTGTCTGCATCATCACTAATCATCTTTTAGACACTATTAATTTTACTGACCCTCTTTGTTTCAACTGTATAAATCCGGATGAGATGGACCATTTTTTACAACAAAGCATTCATAAAACAATGTCATATTCTGAATATATATTAAATTATGAATTAATAAAAAATACACACAAATGCATAACATGCAATCAAAATTTATATTTAGTATTTATGTTAAATACATGTATAAAATGTCATAATTTTAAAAATATTTCAAATTGAGTTTTTTAAATATATATATATATATATATAATATTTAGTATTTTAACGATAAATCAATTCTCATTTCACTAATTCATATTATTCTTAAAGCATTATCCAGAATAAAGTAATGGATATCACAACATTGGTCAATAAAATGATGAAAATTGTTGAAAGGGCTGGTAAGTTAATAAAAACCGAAGAAGATTATAATAAATGGGGTAAACTCATAAATAGAAATATTCGCTTGATTAGAAATACATTGAAAGAAACAAGTCAAAATCATCCAACAAAATTAAAATTAGAATCATGTTTGACCTTATTTAAAACTTTTAGAGAAAAAATAAGGGTAAAAAAAAATGAAAATAATAAAAAAGAATTAATGTGGTGTAATATTGAATCATGTTTCCAAAGTAGAGTTCAAACTGGAGCCATAATAAATTTGAAAATTAAAGATCCAGTAGATTTTTTTAATAAATCGTATAAAGTTTTCGCTATTCACATTAATAAAATTTTAAAAAAACAGGCATTATTGAAAGTAAACGTCGTGTTTGTTGGTAACTTTATAAAACCGCAAACGGAAGAAACGTCTATTAAACATTTTGTGACAAGTAATAAAGAAATTAGTCGAGGTACAAATTTAAAAATTTTTTATGAAATTAATATTAAAGATAAATTGTTAACAAAATTAGAAGAATTTCAGGAAATGGGATCAGGTTTAGCATTACTTGAAATTTTAGAACTAAAAGTAAATATTAATTATTGTGATCCTATAAGAATAAGCGGGAAAAAAAAATCAAGTTTCATTAAAATGCCTAGAAAAATTCAAAATAGTAAAGCTGTTTTAAATATTCAAAATTCAGATATGTTTTGTTTTTTATGGTGTGTAACAGCCGCTCTTCATCCTTGTGATCCTCATCGGCAAAATCCGTGTCGAGTCAGTTCATATCCTCATTTTAGCTCAGTTTTAAAATATGATGGGATTAATTTTCCTATTCAAATTAAAGATGTTCCAATATTTGAAAAAATGAATAATCTATCTATAAACATTTTTACTTTGCAACCTGATGAGAAAAAACAAATAATGCATATTGTACCAGTATATTTAAGCGAAAATGATTTTTTGCAAAAAATTAACTTGTTAATGTTACGTTCCTCAAATTATAATAATAATAATGATAGTAATGATCATTTAACTGATGGTCTAGATATAGATGAAATTAAATCGGAAATAATTTACCACTTTGCTTTAATTCAAAATTTATCAGGGTTGTTAAATGCTCAAATTGGTAATAGGGGTCATACGAACTACTTCTGTGACAGATGTTTAAACCATTTTTCAAGTAAATTAAGATTAAATGCGCATATGTTTACTTGTAAACAAATGAATAAATCTAGAATCACTTTACCGTCTAAAGATGAAAAAATAATCAAATTTAAAAATTATAAAAATGCTGAAAAAATACCTTTTGTAATATATGCAGATATGGAAAGTATTCTAGAGAAATACAAAGATCCTGAACCGACTGAACGAACATATAAATATCAAAAACATGTTCCATTTAGTATCGCTTTTTATTTAAAATGTGAACATGATAAAAATTTATCAAAATTTGAATTATATACCGGAGAGGATTGTATCAAATGGTTTGTTTTTAAATTACAAGAAATTGCTTTCAAATTAGATATTTTTTTTTCTAATCCTAAACCTATGAAAGCATTAAACAACCTTCAGGAACAAGAACACAATAGATCCACCCATTGTCATATATGTAGCGAACCCATTGCTCAACATCAAATAAAGATTAAAGATCATAACCATTTCAGTGGGGAATATAGAGGACCTTCTCACAATCACTGTAACTTAAATTATAAAGATACATATGCATATACTGTACCAGTAATATTCCATAATTTATCTGGTTATGATAGTCATTTTATCATAAAAGCGTTGAGTACTGAAATACAGGGTGCAATGAAATTACTACCAGTCACCAAAGAAAAATATATTTCATTCACGAAAGAAATTCATGATACAAAAGTTCATTTTAGATTTTTGGATTCATTTCGATTTATGGCTAGCAGTCTTGATAAATTAAGCTCATATTTAGAAAAGGAATCTAAAACTATCACTTTAGCTCATAGTTCAAACATGTCTGAATTTGAACTGTTGCAAAGAAAAGGTGTTTTCCCATATGATTATTTAGATAGTTGGGATAAATTGAAAGAAACCGAGCTACCAACAATTCAAAATTTTTACAGCAATCTAAATGATAATGACATAACCGAGGAAGATTACAAACACGCTATTAAAGTTTGGCAAATTTTTAAAATTCAAAATTTACAAGAATATGCTGAACTCTATCTTAAAACAGATGTTTTACTTCTGGCTGATGTATTCGAAAATTTTAGAGAGACCTGTCTTAAAACATACAAATTAGACGCTCTTCATTATTATACAGCACCCGGTCTTGCTTATGATTGTTGTTTGAAAATTTCAAATGTTAAATTGGAATTATTAACAGATATTGATATGATTTTGTTCATTGAATCAGGTATTAGAGGTGGTATATCACAATGTTCGAATCGTTATGGCAAAGCAAACAATAAATACATGGGTAATGATTATGATCCTCAGAAACCATCTTCATTTCTTATGTATTTTGACGTGAACAATCTCTATGGGGTAGCTATGTCCATGCCCTTGCCCACAGGTGATTTTGAGTGGGTTGAAGAGATTTATTCAGTGAACATTCATACTGTGCCTGATGATTCAGAATACGGTTACATATTGGAAGTGGATCTTGATTACCCACAAGAACTATTTGAGGCACATAAAGATTTGCCTTTATGTCCGCAAAGTATGGTGCCACCAATATCAACACAAAAAATTCCTAAATTGCTGACTACACTTTACGATAAAAAGAAATATATAATTCACTATCGTAATTTAAAACAGGCTTTAAAATTAGGTTTAAAATTGAGTAAAATTCATAGAATACTAAAATTCAGACAATCTTGCTGGATGAAGTCATACATAGAGCTAAATACAAAGCTTAGACAGCAATCAAAAAATGAATTCGAAAAAAATTTTTATAAACTTTTAAATAATGCGGTTTTTGGAAAAACGATGGAGAATGTGCGGAAGTATCGAGATATGAAACTGGTTACTAAGTGGGAGGGTAGAATAGGCGCAAGAGCATTAATTGCACGACCGAATTTTTACAATCTCACAATATTTGATAAAGATTTAGTTATCATTGAACTTAGAAGATTAAATATTAAATTTAACAAACCCATATTTGTAGGTTTTACCATTTTAGATCTTTCCAAAATTATAATGTACGACTTTCATTATAACTACATTAAAGAAAAATTTCAAGATAAAGTTAAATTATTATATTCAGATACGGATTCGTTTATATATCATTTTTTCGATGATGATATTTATAAACATATAAGATTAGATATTGAAAAATTTGATACTTCTGAATATCCTCCTAACAATACATATAATATACCTTTAAAAAATAAAAAAGTCTTAGGTCTTATGAAAGATGAAAATTTAGGTAAACTTATGACTGAATTTATCGGTCTAAGATCTAAGATGTATGCTTTAAAAGTATTGAATGAGGATGGGACGAATGAAAAAATTACAAAAAAAGCAAAGGGAATTAAAACCACTTCCTTAAAACATATATCATTTCAAAATTATTATGAATGTTTATTCAATAATACCGTTTTCAGCAATGAACAAAATTCTATTAGATCTTTCAAACATGACGTTTACACGATAGGGCAAAACAAGGTGGTTTTAAGTCCAAATGATGACAAAAGAATAGTAAATTACATCACAACGGATACTGTTCCATGGGGTTATATTTAAAAATCTTCTTCTCAAGTTTTATTAATTTATCAAAAATATTATTTTGATATAACATGTCTATATCAAATTTCTGATGTGTCATTTTATTGACTGTATTGAGTTTCAATTACATTCGATGTATTCAACAACAATATTTGAAACATTGAAAAAAAAAAACATTGCATTACAATGAATGGAAATTGGAACATGGAATGATCACAAGAAGTTAATCTCATCTCAGTTTGGAAACTGTAAAGAAGATTTAACAAACTACCAACAGTAAAAAAGGTCCTTCATCATTAACATTATGTAAGAATTTTCAATAATTTTCATATGCGTTATTTTTACAGAAAATGCCAATTCCAATAAAAAATAAATGTTCCGAATGTGGGGGCGAGGCGGAAGAAGACGAACAAATCTGCTTTCCTTGTGGGGCGATGCGATTCTTTAGGGAATCATGGAAGAAAAAACATGTATGCAGCAGTTTTTTCAGCCGCAATAAAGAAAATAATAAAAACAAATAAAAAAATTATATTTTATATTTAAAAAAATTAAAATTGAATATTTTAAATTATTCGCTATTTTATTCACCACCCTCTCTGTACCTATCCTGATCAGTCGAGACGACTAAAAAAGTGTGAAATGATATATTTGTATATTTTTATGTGTTCAATAAATTCACATGTGAAAAATATAAAAACTATGTTTTATTCAATGACCCTAATTATGGAGAAAAGGAAAAAATAACAGCCTGTTAAAAGAACAGCTTTCACTATACGCCTAGCCTTACGTGTACTCTAAGACATTTTTGAATTTCGCGCGCTCATACATTTCTAGACGAAATGTTAAGACCTTTTTTGAATTCAGCGCGCTCGGAACCGCCTGTTTAGAACCTCTTAGGCAACGACCTTTGACCTTCTTCAGCTGTCTCTATGGGGATGCTGTCCGCGACTTCTCCAGCACCTCCTGGGGCACTTCTTGTAACTGGTGACCTTGAAAGACACTCCCAAGGTCAAGTCGGACCCCATGACCTTGAAAAACTCTTCCAAGGTCAAGTCGGACCCCATGACCTTGAAAAACTCTTCCAAGGTCAAGTGGAACCCCATGACCTTGGAAGACTCTTCCAAGGTCAAGTGAAACCCCGTAATCTCGACATGCGGATGACCACGGTCCAAAGTCCAATGTGTCACAGGAATAGCACAAGTATACTACTCAAATAGTAAAAGTAAAGCAGTGGCGTAGCGTGGGTTTAAGCCACCCGGGGAGAAGGCCAAATTCGCCGCCCCCATATTTAGGTATTTAAATCCAAAAGGATCCAAAATTTACAGAAATTCTAAAGAACTTTTCGGCAAGAATAAAATTGTTATTGTGTATTGTACAGGGTACAAATAAAGAAGTTATGTATGTAGGTATATTTTATATACAGGGTGTTCAATCTAAGTGGGCCACCATTGCTATCTCGAGAACTATAAGAGCTACGAGGTTGGTTAAATTAGCAAATAAATACCATTTAGCAAGTCCATTACAAAACTATTTACAAAAATTTTTTATGATCAGTGGTTCTCCAAATATGGAACCCAATTTTCTTATTTTAAATGAGAACATATCTTTTTTATATTTTTGTTCGGAATGGAATTTTATTCTGAATTCAACGAATACACAGTTTAGTACCCTTACATCACAAAAATTTGGAGAAAAATGAATATTAAATTGACATTAATTTAAATCAAATCGCACAGGAATCAGCGTGCTATGAATGAAACAAATGAATATCAAAATGTATTGAACAGTTTAATTCTATGACATAGTACAATTTTAATTATAAATATTGCTCAAAATTGCCTCCATTCTTATTAATACATAATTCAATCCTAAAAAGTAAACTATTACGGACCTTTTTTAATTTTCTCCCATCAATATTAGACATAATATCAACAATATTGTCTTTCAAATGTTGTACGTTTGGATGCACAGTGCTATAAACAATATCTTTTACATAGCCCCATAAGAAATAATCTAGGAAATTTAAATCTGGAGACCTTGCGGACCAATGGAGCATCAAAATTTTGGTGATGAAAGGGTACTAAACTGTGTATTCGTTGAATTCAGAATAAAATTCCCATCCGAACCAAAATATAAAAAAGATATGTTCTCATTTAAAATAAGAAAGTTGGGTTCCATATTTGGAAAACCACTGACCATAAAAAAAAATTGTTAGTAGACTTGCAAAATGGTATTTCTTTGCTAATTTAACCAACCTCGTTATTCTTTTTGCGTATTTAAAATGTCACTACCCGTGATACTTCGCATACGCGCAGGTTTTAATATATTTCGTCAAGAAATAAAACACTTTTATTGAGACAATAATGCTGTAATTAATTAATGCAAAATTTAATAAAAATATCACAAAAAAACTTGGTTAAACTGTTTTACAAAATAATAACAACTACCTCATTTGTTTACATAGCACACTACTACTTGTCATCTGACATTTGCTATCTGTCATCTGACATTACAAAATATAAACTTATTTTATATTATTGCATCAAAAAAATATAAATAGTCTCCAACACTCGTAACTCTTATAGTTCTCGAGATAGCAATGGTGACAAACTTAGATTGAACACCCTGTATAATAAACACATTTGTTACAAAAGTTCTCACACGTATGCCACTTGAAATATACACAACATTTATGATATGCGTCGACCAGATTAAGTTATTATTACATAAAATTAAGAACACATATATAACACATGGGGCCATCCCCACCGCCCCCGCTACGCTATGCCACTGAAGTAAAGTACATAACATTAATAAATCTGATATGTATGTTTTTAAGAAATAAAATAAAATGTTTAACCCATAATATTAAATATGCATTCTGTATTAAATTCCCGGTAGATAATAATTTAATGATTGTTCAACAAAAGACTCATGTAAATCATGAGACGGCATAGATGTGACTGAAGATTTATTAGGTATTTATTTATATTAGGCTTTTCAAAAATATAGTTAATCAAATCTGGTCATATTAAAACCGTTCATAGGTATAATTTAGGTTTTTAGAACATAAATAAATAAATGTGGCGACTCGTAGAACTGAATTTTTGTTTGCTAAGGAGCTTCTCATATTTCAAAATAGATGCTTAATCTTACGAATGAGTAACGGCATCACCGTTTGTATTCGTTGTTGGTCGAATTACACTTTTAATAAATAATATTTTATTTTATAAATACGCTACTGGCTATCATGTGATACTATAGAGGCTATTCTACAGTGGTGGTAAATTTTGATTTCAGTTGTAATGTAATATATGACTACGTTTTAAAAGAACCGAATTGTTAAAAAGAGCTAAATTCAACCAAAAGTATTTATGTTATGCTTTTGTATGGATTTTATTTGGAAATAATTTATTGCAGTGTTTTTTTTTTTTGTCATAGAACGCGCCGGAACGACACCTATTTTACTGAAAATTACTATTGAACAAGAATTTGCTATGAACTTGTAACCTAAATACTTTAAATTTCATATAAGTTAAGATCTGGATATCTTTTTTTAAATAAAAAGCGCTGAATTATTATAATAATTTATTACTAGTAATTATTTATTGTAATTGTATAGGAATTTATTTTTATTTCTGTTAATTATTTGTAATTTTAATTTTTGTGTTATTAATAAAACAATAATAATTCTAATATAAAATCTAATTAATCCCTCCCGATTAGTTAAAAATTTTGGCGTACAGCATCAAGCCCCCTTCAACCCGTCACTCCGTCCCGGTTTGCTCTGTCGACAATCTGAGAGCCCTATCTAAGCTGGACTATAGATGTATAGCTTATGGGTCAACTAAACACCAAGAGATACGAATTCTTGACACTGTACATCACACTGGGGTTAAATTGACCACAGGTGCATTTTGAACCCGCCCAATACCAAGCCTGCTGTGTGAAGCAGGCAAACCGTCACTGTATAATCATCGTATAATTCTATCCCTACGATATATGGCTTATCATTAGATAATCTATGCCGTTTCAGGACCATATAGTTCAAATTTTATCCGAGAATATTATCATTTTTACGAACAGATCTTGATCCAGAACCAGGGTTGGGTGTGCGTTCGTTATCTTGAATTCACGCCAACAGTTTCAGTATCGTTTACACTCCATAATGAATGTGTACACTGCTGACATGTACGCTATTTTCAAGGCCCTGTGTTTTGTTTCGTCAGTGCAAAGTCGGTCAAGTGTTATCTGGTCGGACTCACTGAGCGCTCTGAACAATATCCAAGATCCAGATCCAGTGTATTCTCTTGTAATAAAGACCCATTTGCTACTCCACAACCTGAATGCTCAGAATCTGAGGGTAGAGCTGTTTTGGATACCAGTACATGTTTGTATTAAAGGCAACGAAGCTGCTGATGTAGCTGCAAAAGCCGCCTCCCACAGACCTATGATTGATATAAGTTTCATATTTCCAGATGACGCAAAGGGTCATCTGAAACATTTGGTGTTAGCCAAATAGCAACATGAATGGAACAGCATATAAAATGTCAGGTTGAGACAGATTAAGGGAGTCGTCAAACCATGGGATTCTTCTTGCAGGATTAACTACAGGGAGAAAACCGCCATCACTCGCCTTTGTATAGGTCACTGTTGGTGGACCCTCCTTTGAAGTAAATAGCCTACTATATGTCAGACGTGTAACAAAGATTTGTCTGTGTTACACATTTAAACTCAGTGTGTACAGTTTGATAATGTCAAGAAAAGGTAAGGCCTATGCTATGTCCTGTCAGTTGCTTTAGGTAACGACAGGGTACTCGTTGACAACCTGATACTCTTTCTGATGGAATCGAACTTATTGTTTTGTGTGAATTCTGCACCTTATTTTAATGTGCTTTAATATTGGACAGTGATGTTATTGACCCCTTAAGAGCCTCTTACCACCACTCTGCGTCTGTTCAATTTTTTTAACAGACTTTTTATCCAATTTATTTGTTTTTGTCCGTGGCATGTTTCTTTTATTTAGTATATATAATTTTATTTATTTATTTATTGTTTTTAATATATACTCCAGTTACTTAACACAACCCATTAGGCGCAAATAGCGATCGTTGCTGTGCGCCAAAAAATTTAACTAACGCAGTGTTAATATTTGTACAATCATGTCTGGGTAAAATTATATATATATACATTGTACCAGATCCAGATAAAGTACGATATACAGATTTGTATCATTAATGAAGAAGGACCTTAAGAAAAGTCTACCAGTACCCTTAATTGCAAAAATTAAGTCTTTCGTTCAATAGATAAACTCTTCCTAGGAGCTTCCTTTATTAATGGTATAAATCTGTAATTCGTACAATTTATGGTTCACCTAAAGTTACTTAACAATGCCGAAGGGCAACTTACAAGGGAATGGAATTTTCTAAACGCCTCTGATGGCAAGTGAGTGTTTGATTTAATCTTATTTTACGTCTGTTTGGCTTTTACCGAATAAGGGCGTTTTCTTTTTCTATTTTTATTACTTAATTTAATAAAATATATTCCCTACTGCGCGATATGTATGCATTCATTTTTAAATATGTTGTAATTTAAAGTGTAAATCTAAATTGTTTGCTAAACGTTTTGTAAAAATAATTTTACTTAAAAACAGTGCTATATTTTGTCCGCTGTAATAGGTGGTTTCTTGTGAAAATTTTGCTGGCCATAGCGTTTTCTAACTTGATGCCGTTTATATCACATGCCGTGAACTGTAATAGATATATGGAGAATAGCCGACCAGAAAGTGCACCAATACTTCTTATCGGCTCCTATTATTAACTAGCAGAGTACCCGGTCATCGCATGGGATAAGTTCAATTAAGTTCAGTTAAGTTAATTATAAAATAAATAATCATATATTTTTATAATTTTTAGCAAGTCTAAAGAGCTCCTTTGTACACAACGTTCTTCCTATTTTATGTGGTTAACTTTCCATTTTATCTTGGTGTATAAATGAAACAACCTAGGTTTTTACTCACCCTTGAACAGGCAAAATAGAGCTGACCATGAGAAAAACAGTTCGTATAATATATATTAAAATTAAAGAATATATATTTATAAAATAAAGCTTATTGAATATAATATGTATAAGAATAATCCAGAAACAAATCAGGGGTCAGTAACAAATAAATACTGGATTACATAGATTATAGGCGTACCACATACGTCTTAACAGAACGTTAGGCCGAATAAATATGTTAATGTGAGTATTGTGTTGGTGAACGATGTACCAGACACAATCTACCGAGATATTATGTAAACCTTACTTTTCTTCTGATTTATAAGCACTTTCTAATTAAAAAAAAAAAAAAAAACGAAATGATTATGATGAATAATTTTAGAGTTATAACTGATTTTTTTTATTTCTAACCCTGCAAAACTAACCCTTTAAAAAAATTCTGATATGAAATATAGCCTATAACCTGCTCCGGATTCATCTTAAGATGTGTTGAAAATCTCGTGAAAATTGATTCTTCCATTTTGGCGTGCTACCCGTACAAACAGACAGACTTTCACATTTATATATAGATATCATTGGTATAAAGCGATTCAACAGAATTTCTATAAAAATATTTTTAAAACAGTAGATTTACAAATATAAGCGGTTCACTTTTGTAAGAACAAACTAAGAGGGAATTTTGTTTTCAATAGTTTGCACCTTTCAAGCTGTATGTCATGTTGGTATTAAAAAATGTCACTTTTTTAAAATGTCGATCCATTTGACATATGTCATAATGAAAAATGATATCTTAATTATAATGATCATAACCTTATCAACTTAAAGTCGGTTTTACAGCGTAAGGAATATTTTTAATTGACATTTAAAGTCAGTAACACACCATAAAAGTAACCAAAATAACCAGATCTAGTGTGTTCTTACAAAAGTGAACAGCTTATACTTTCATTGAAGAAGGATTCGTTAAGCGAGATTCACCTGTAAAAGTATCATCGTTTGTGTCTTATACAGAGTATGCCTATGAGGTACAACCAAACTTCAGGGACAGGTTTCTTAGACCAAAAGAAGAAAAAAAGTTTAAAGCCCTTCGAAGCTTTTATTTCTAAGATAGTAGTAATATTTATTACCATGGCTGCTGAATTGGAAGAGGAGGCCCAGTAACATGGCCGTAACCAGTAAGAAGTCTCGATTGATTTCCACTAGATTTTTATTTGTGAGGCCACCTTAAAGATCTTGTTTATAAGGCTCCAATTCCAACAGCAGAAGTATTACGACAACGCATTGAGCTGAGTTTTTAAATTATTAGGAATATTCAAACGAGTGCGGCAATCTATGCGAAGACGTTTAGAAGCATGTGTCATAACCAGAAGAGCTCATTTTGAACACTTAATCTAATTGTTTATTTTAATAGTAGTTAGTTAAAGTTTAACAATTAAAAAGTAAATATTACTAGAAGGGTTGCCTTTCATATTTCGGGGTTTGAGATCAAAAACATTATTTATCAACAAAAGTGGCTTTATTGTTTTTCAAAATATTCTGCATGAAGATCAATACGCTTTTGCATGCGTTTAAACTTATTTTCGAAGCACTGTTTCTACTCCGATTGTGGCACCTCCAACGCGAACAAACCTTTTTGATGGCCAAATGTTCATGCAATAGTGAATGTATGCTGGTCCAATTCATTCCCAAGGATACCTCAATCTAACGATAAGTTACATAACGATCTTGCAGTATCAGTTCACGCACATCATCAATGTTTTCCAGTACAACAACTGATTTTGGACGACCTTCATGAAATTCGTCCTTAAGCGAACTACGGCTACGATTGAAGTCAGCAAACCATCGATAAACAATAGTCCTTGATGGTGCTTTATCGCCAAAAGTCGAATTAAGTTCATTGATGCACTGTTGGGTTAATCCACGTCGAAAGTTGTAAAAAATAATCGCTCGAAAATGTTCACGATTTAATTCCATTTTTAGCCCAGATGATTTTTTTCAAGTTACTGTAAATAATACAAATAGCGCTCGTACGTCAAAATGTTCTGAGTACGTATTCTGTCAAAAATGTCAAACTTTACGATAGAAACGTCAGTTGCCACAAACGTCAGTATTAATAAATATTACTATTATCTTAGAAATAAAGCTTGTAGGACCCATGCTCATATAAACTTTTTTTCATTTTTTGATTTAAGGAACCTGTTTCTGAAGTTTGAGTATATCTAATAGACACATCCTGTATAAGGAAGAAACAAACTGATGGACAGAGATGGACTTTTGTTATTTAATAGCAGTTTTGCAAAATATTTCTTTAAAATGGGAACAGTGGCGGATTTAGGTCAGTTAAGGCCCTGGGCGCAGTAAGAATATTGGGCCCCTCAATTAGAAATAAGTGTAAAATTAGGTTTTTGCGGGGCCCTTTAGAGGTCGGGGTCCCGCAAATCTGCTTCTGAATGGGAATATATTAACCAAGGTACGCACATAAAAATTACTTCGACTGGGTCTTGCTTAAGAAAGAAACCGATTAACGGACAAAAATCATAAAATTAAATACAGTTAAATATAATTTTGTATTTACAAAATTTCATCAAAATCCGACCGGTTGTTTTCGAGATTTGCTTGGACATACAGACTCGTAGACAGACAAAAATTCTAAAAATACTCTAAATGGTAAGCTCAGTAGATCTATTAAAGCTATCAAAGTCAAAATACTAAGAAAATGTTTAATGTACGAACAGGGACCCAACTTTATATATGCAAAGTAATAAATCTGAAGACCTAAACTACTGAGTTGTGGCGCGAACAATTATATACGTAAGAAATTGCTAAATACAAGGGACATGCAGTAATAGAGACAAATTGATGTAAAAAAAAAAAAAAACGGTGTATTTTTACAAAATGAGACTTTTACAGCTTCTCAACATAATCCCCACGAATATTAATACACTTGTCCCAACAATGAACTAGTTTTTTTATACCTGATGCAAAGAAATCTTTGTCTTGTTGTTTGAGCCAGTTTCCCACAAATTTTTTGACTTTCTCGTTGTCGCTGAACTTTTTTCCACGAAATGCCTCCTAGAGTGGACCAAACAAATGAAAATCAGAGGGAGCCAAATCTGGATTGTGTTACAGCGCGATTGCACGCGTGCCGTGGTTACGCTTCATCACTCGTAAGTTATCGCATGATCCGTGCCGACACTCGGAAACCGCGAATCATTTTAATCCACGCATTTATAGCGTTTTATTGTAAAATTTACTATAAATGGGCGGAGATTTATTTCTGATTGGTTGAAACTGTTCCCCTTCCTCAAAACTCCATCTATTACGCAGTTAGACCGTATAAATACAGGCAGCAAACAGGCTCAGACCACCAGCCTCAAGCTGGAATTATACACTCACGCACCAACTCGCTCACTACTGAGTCAACCCGCTCACTGCGGAGTTCTACGCATCATTATCAACGTCACTCGCTCACTGCTGAGTAAACTCGCTCAGTGCGGAGTTCTACGCATCATTATCAACGTCACTCGCTCACTGTTGAGTCAACTCGCTCACTGCTGAGTCAAGTCGCTCACTGCTGAGTCAAGTCGCTCACTGCGGAGTTCAACGCATCATCATCATCATCAACTCGCTCACTGCTGAGTCAACGCATCGGCATATTCGCTTTCTGCGGGTACCGCAACAACGTTCCCCCCCATTTCCTAAAATTCAGTTCCATTAACGCAATCCTGGCACGTCGACGAGGTAAGGCATCACACGTACGCTACGTCCAGCGCACGATCTTCCGCCGCCGTCTGGTTCCATTACAGGCGTCCAAACCGTGTCCCGTGATGTCCCGAGGGCCATTCAGCGTCGTCTAATAGAGAGAGGAGACCCTAGGGCCCGGTAATTTGCGCCGCCGAAGGTAGCACTCCATTATCTGACCGCTTCCGAGGCGAAAACCCACGAGTCGGCTCAATCGCTGCAGGAAGTCGTTAGGAAGCCAACGCCACCAACCGCAGCTCCCGCAGGGCTCCCAAGGCCGAGATACATCGACCTGCGCCAAAAAGACCATCAGGGTACTCTAAGTACTCGCCCCGTCGTCAAGAAGCCAACGCCACCAACCGCAGCTCCCGCAGGGCTCCCAGGGCCGAGATACGTCGACCTGCGCCAAAAAGACCATGTCGGTACTCTAAGAAATCGTCCCGTCGTCAGGAAGCCAGCTCCACCGACCAAAATTCTCGTACGACCCCTAGGACCGATGTTCATCGACTTCTGCCATCATCCACTGTTTTAATGTTCTTTATTTCTCTTAATAGTTTTACATCAAGCTGACATAATTCAGTTATTATATTATATATTTTTTGGATGTGTTGCCTAGGATATGTTATTGCAGTAGTATCCTTATGCAACATCTCCCTCTTTAATTGAATATGCATAATAAGACATTGTTACATGTATAAGTACTTTGGTTTATTAAATTTAATTTTTTTTTAAATTATTTTTTGTTTTTCTTAAATGAATAATATTTCGTCTTAAATGTTTGTTATCTTTAGTTTTAATTAAATATGACCTAGGTTGTGGTAATTTATTAATAACAACAGCTTTTTCCCATAGCTTATTGTTATTATTTTGTACTAATACTTCTTCTCCCTCTTTAAATTCAACCTCTTTTACAGAATTTTTATTATAATAAATTTTTTGCTTTTCCTGACTTCGAATCATATCTTGGTAAACATTTTGAGAAACAAGTATGGGTTTCAAATTGTTTATTTGTACAGGTAATTTGGAACGCAACTGTCTGCTGTTTAAGAGTTGTGATGGAAAAAAATTTAGTTTGTTTATTTTCACTAGCTTTCCTAAACATTCTTTTTACAAGTCCAACTGCTTTTTCCGCCATACCATTACTTTTAGGATAATGCGGGCTAGATATATGAAATTCAAAATTCCATTCGATTGCAAATTTTTTCATTTCAAATGAATTAAAGGGCATATTATCAGCAACGATTATGGCAGGAATGCCATAACGCGCAAATAGCTCTTTTAACTTTATTTTAACACATGCACTATTTTTTCTACTTAATTTAAAAGTTTCAATCCATCTGGAAAAATAATCGATAGCTACAAGATAATTCTTTCCAGAATATTCTGCAATGTCTACTCCTATTTTATAGAATGGCATGTTTGGTATATCATGACTTAGTAATGTGTTTCTAGTTTTCGATTTTTGATATTTTTGGCAAATATTACAACTACTTATTAAATTATTGATATTGGATGACATACCTGGCCAATAGAAGAAATTATTTGCAATTTTATTTACTTTACTGGTACCCAAATGTGTTTCGTGTAATAACCCTAATGTGTATTTACGCATTTTTTAGGAACCAGCAAACGATTATTAACATATAGCAATTCATTTTCGAGTCCAATATCATTTTTAAGTTTCCAATAATGTTTTAATTCATCACTTGAATCTAAAAATGTTGGCCAACCTTTTAAATAATAACGTTTTACTTTAGACAATACTGTATCATTTTTTGTTTCATCTTGAAACTACTTAAGTTTAGCCTCAGTAAAAGATATTTCACTGACTTCTATGCAGTGTACAACATCTCTCATATCATTGTCATTATTACAATTTGTTAAAACGCCGCTTCTTAATAAATAATCTGCAATATACATATACTTTCCAGGTAGATATTTCAGCTCGAACTGATATATTAAAAGTTTTAATTTCAATCTTCTGATTTTATTATTTTTAATTTTATAAAGCGGTTTTGTGACTATAGATGTTAGAGGTTTATTATCAGATAAAATCGTTACATTATTGTGTCCATAGATATAATTATGATATTTTTGACACGCGAAACAAACAGCTAAGAGTTCTTTTTCTATTTGAGCATAATTTATTTCAGATTTGTTAAGTGATCGAGATGCAAAATACACGGGTTTATTATCCTGCAATAAACAGCAACCTAATGCATCTTTAGAGGCATCACATTGTATTACAATGGGTAGCATAGGATTAAAGGGATGAAGTACCTGTTCACTGCTAATTATTATTTTTAATTGCTCAACAATTTTAGAATGATTTTCCGTCCACTGCCAAACAGCATCTTTTTGAAGCAAAACTCTCAAAGGAGAAATAATTTCAGACAAATGTGGAATAAATTCATGAAATGTGGAATAATTAATCATGCCTAACATTTTTTGCAATCCTAATTTGTTTATAGGATTTTTCATTGACTGTATAGCAAAAATTTTAGCTGGGTCAGCTGTCATTCCTTTCTCACTAAAAATGACACCTAAATATTTTACTTGACTAAGACAGTATTTTAATTTAGTACGATTAAATTTTATATTATATTGCCTTGCTCTTTCTAGGACTTGTTTTATAATTAAATCATTTTCACATTTTGTGTCAGTTGCAAATCGTCAAAATAAATAGAGACCCCTTTAATGTCACCAAAGTACTTGTACACTAACCTTTGAAATACTTCTGGAATATTACAAAGTCCAAATGGAGCTCTTAAAAATTTATCAGTTCCGTAAACTGTGCTAAACGAACAAATTTTGGTTGATTCTTCTTCAAGTTTAATATGGTAGAACCCATCCTTAATGTCTAGAACAGTATAAAAAAATGTATTAGCTAAATGTGGGGCAAGTTCTTCTAGAGTGGGTATTGTATATCTTTCTCTTATTATATGCTTGTTCAATTCTTGAGGATCGATACACATTCTTAAGCAACCATTCGGCTTCTCTACTATTACTATATTGTTAACCCAGTCTACAGGTTCATAAACGGTACTATGATTTCTTTTTTAACTAACAATTTTAAATGCTCTTTAAATTTCTCTTTAATTTTCAGTGGTATTCTTCTTGCTGGGCAAACCTGTGGAACTGCATTATTTTTTAATTTAATTTTACATTGGTCTGGGAAAGAACCAATATCTTCAAACACATCTCGGTACTCATTTATTAAACTCATACTTTTAAAATCATGTTTGTCGATTTCTTTTTTAACAGAACCTATCTTCATGACTAATCCTAATTTTTCGCAAGTTTCTAATCCTAAAATTGGTGTGGCTGAATTTTTTACTACAATAAATTTTGTGCTAACAAATCTGTTATTTAATTCAATTTTTAGAACCACTTGACCAACAGGAACAATGCGAAAGCCTCCATAGGCTTCTAACTAAACTTGACTTTTTGTTATACTTTTTGCTGCATTTACTTTTAGGATGTAAGAATATGGTAAAATATTTACTTCAGCGCCAGTGTCTAATTTGAATTTAACTGTTTTTCCATTAATTTTGAAAGTTTTTGTCCAGATATTCTTATTTTTAATTTCTGAAACTGTGGTTACGGTACTCATACCCAAAATGTTATCACTATTATTACTATCATCCGAAAATTGACTTTCCTCACCTGCAATTTCACTGCACCATTTATTACGGCAAGCTATTGCAAAATGATTGTGCTTTTTGCACTTACTACAAATTTTGCCTATAGCAGGACACTGTCCTGAATGTTGGCCACCACATAGCAAACATTTTTTAACATTATATTGTTTGTTAAAATTTTGTCGTTTACTAAATTTTCTTCACGCAAAAGTCGCTCTTGATGGTTTTTATTATAAATACCAAGAATTATTTGAGCTTTTAATAGTTTTTCTTCTTGATCTCCAAAATTACATTTTTTGATTAAATTTTTCAAGTCCGCATAATATTTATCAAAAGGTTCTTCTAATTCTTGTTTTCTACTAAAGAATTTAATAATATCAATGGTTTCATTCTTTTTTGGAACACAATATTTTTCAAGTGTTTCCAAAATATAAGACACTGTTTCTGTATTGCCATCTAAATCTTTAAGTGTATTATATAATTTCAACGCCTCTGTCCCCAATAATTTTTTTAATCTTGCTACTTGTACCTTTTGTGGTTTTTTATAAGATTCGATTGCTTCAAAGTAAATTTCAATTTCCTCTTTAAAATTTAGAAAATTGTCGCAAACATTACTATCCAAATTTAGGATATTTGGTTTGTTAAACTCCACTTTCATTTATTATTATTGGTATAAATATATTAATATACCGGCTACGCCATGTTTTAATGTTCTTAATTTCTCTTAATAGTTTTACCTCAAGCTGACATAATTCAGTTATTATATTATATATTTTTTGGATGTGTTGCCTAGGATATATTATTGCAGTAGTATCTTATGCAACATCAACTACCACCGCAAGACCTCCAGGACCAGCTCCAGCCGCCCCCAACACCAACCGTCGCACTCGGGCCCGATTCGTTGAGCTGTTCGGTCCCGAGACACCTCCGAGGACATCAACCCGACCACGATCGGTATTTTCGCCCCCATCCACACCGCCGACCGTCGTCCCCAAGCCTTCAGCTTCTTCAGAGCCACTCGCCATTCCCCTGGCCTTCTCGAGGAAGCGCCCCATCCCACGTACCCCAGACATCAAGACCGAGCAGCAGTGCCGTCTAGAGGAACGCTACGAGGAGCTGTTCAGGCCGGTCACCCCATCACCACCCGCTACACCAGTCACGACACCGACAAAGGACAACCGAACGCCAACAACTTCCTGGTCGCTGTCACCAATATCAACCCCCTGTAATCCTTACACCCCAACCCCTCTACCCCCTACGCCCTACGCCTTCACGCGAAAGCGTTTGGAGTTCTGACTGTATTTCCTTCAACCAATCTACTTTGGTGTTTATTTATTATCAATATCTATCATTGTTTTGTATATTGACATTTTATATATCTATTTAATTTTTCTATTTTTAAATACCATTTGCTTGTCTTATTAAATTCTTTGTTTCAATAAATGTATAAAAACATATTTATTTGTCTCACTTAAACATATCCACTTACACGTTTTCAGAGGGTTTATTTAGGTTCACGAGCTCTTCAAGCAGGCCGCATATTGTCCTCTACGACTGAGCAAAACCAGGGTAAGGTGTTTACGGGTGAGACGAGGGAGAACTTGCACAACTTCTCTCAACTCTCACGGCGGTAGGGACCTCTAGACCTCTTCCGAGGCCCCTCCCCGTTACAATTGTAGGGAGGATGAGGTAGTATCTCCCAACCCATTTTTTTTTTCAATGGTTTCTTGGGTCAGCTTGGCGGTATGAGGGCGAGCGTTGTCATGGAGCAATATCACGCATTTTCTTTGAGATCCGAGACGTTTTTCTCTGCTGCCTTTATTTTGTTCATCAGCATGTCTGAGTAGTAGGTACTGTTTATTGTACGCTGATTTTCCAAATAATCGCAAAAGACGACACCTCGGCACCCCAAAAGATGGTCAACATGACTTTTTCCGCTGATGCTTGCGTTCTGAATTTCTTTCGGACAGGTGTGCTTCCATTCCATGCTTTGTTTTTTGGATTCTGGTTCAAAATGGTGAACCCAAGTTTTATCCCACGTTAAAATCTTGTTTAGAAAAGGGTCACCTTCTCTTTCATATCGTTCTTTCAAGTCTGTACACACTTTGAGTCTTGTTTCCTTGTGTTGTTGAGTTAACTGCTTCGGGACCCACCTTGTATTTGTTTTGCTGTACTTGAGCTTGTCAATGATAACGTGATGAACTGTGCCAACACTTACTCCAACTTTTTTTGCTATATCTTCAACATTAATACGTCGGTCTTCTCGAATAATGTCGTCAATGCGGATTTCAAGCGAAGGAGTAGACACTTCAACTGGCCGGCCAGGACGTTGTTCGTCAGTCACTGAGGTTCGACCATTTTTGAACTTTTCTGCCCACTTATAAAAATTTCCGCATTTCATACAACTTTCACCATACTGTAAAATCACTCGAGTAAAGATTTTAGCCGGTTTTTCACCTTCAGAAAGCAAAAACCGGATCACTGAACGATGTTCAGCTAATGTGGAAACCTCAAGCGGACACGCCATCGTTAAATGCAATTTTGAGGTTATAAACAAAACAATTTTTATCCGTCGGGTGTTCTCAGCTCATCCCAGTGATGTCAATCTAAAGTCATGAAAGTACCAAACTCCTCCTACAAACCGTTTTTGTTCTACATCAATTCGTCTCTTTAATTATTGAATGTCCCTCGTACATGCTAAAATAAATATTCGGATACTATATTAACAAAAAATTGTTAGGACATTTTATTTAACTGTTAGAAAGGTGTTTGATATAATTAAAATGTTATAAATACATACGACAATGACTCAAAATTGTATGGTCTTCAGTTAATGTATCTTGAAGTTTTATATGATTTTGAAGAAGCTGGTCTTGCACTGTGACTTGATGTATTATGTCTCCATCTGTTCTTACGAAAATACAGGAAAGACAATTCATAACAATCTGGGTGAGAATTAAAACAAGAACAGAACATTTGTGCTACCCACTCGCAGAGTGACTTGAGTTTTCTTCTTGGTGCTTGAGCTATCATTGCTCCGTATTCAAGGTGCTGATGTGAATCACATATGCTGACCTAAAACATTTCTATTATTAATCTAAATTATATTTGCACTGGGTCTGATTTATAGAATTTCATCAAAGTTCCAAGACGAGATTTACATAGATTAATTAGTAAAGAGTTTTTAAATCCATTACCCTTTCTTTCAAAACCGAATCTGCGAAAATATTATTAGGGCCGCTTTTACGAACCTCGGATAAGGGCCGCTTTTACAAATCTCGGATAAGTAGCTGTATAACTATCGGAGGTATAAGTTTATTTCGATATTTATTCCAACGTTCGCTTTTACAATGCATGTTTTATTCTCGGATAGTTATCAATGGTTTTATTGTAAATAAAATAAAGTTGGTCTTGTTTGACACAAACTGACATAAAAGTAATATTTTAAATTGACATTGAGCATGTTTGAGGAAATATTGGGAGATATCGAAATATTCGACTCAGATAATCCTTTTATTGTGCTATATACGGCGCTTTGGTGTCAGCCTCTCGTGTGCAAAAATTCATAAAGCCACCCTCTAATAGAATCGAGCCCAAATACCGCCCATGTGTAAATTTACATAAGATCACCCTCTACTAGTAGAATTCTATTAGAATCTATACCAAATGCCGTCCCTTTGATGAGCCGCTGGTGTGCGTGCAGGCTATATGCAACCGCACGCGGTGGCACTGATTGTGGTTCAAATTTATATATATATATATATATATATATATATATATATATATATATATATATATATATATATATATATGTTAGCGAAAATATAATTATGCAACATTTATCCTTATTAACGATCGTTGCTAAGGCATATTGTTTTATGTAAATAGAATAGTATAAAATATATCATATGATGTGCGAGACGTATTAGTTGATCAATAAAATCATGTCTTATTATTCATAAAATACCTTTTTTATTAATATCAGAAGTGTGATTGGCCTATCACCCACAAGGAAATTAAAATAGAAGACTATAAGTGCAATATTAAAAATATTTTTTAATGCAACAATACATTGGTGTAAAGAAATTGTCGTATAATATTGCAAAGGCTAATGTAAAGGTTTAAGTTAAAGGTGATGATTGAGAATTATATAAAGGTAGTATGAACTATGAGCTAGATAATAGATTGCCGAATTTTAAGGTATAGTATTTCTGATTTGTTTAATGGTAATTTAAATTTTTTGGAGTATTGTTAATAAGGTGATTTCTATAGAATTCTGATTATTAAATATGATTAAAGGATAGTTTTTGTAATTACAGAGAACTAAAATTGGTTTTGTAGTTTTTCAAAAATTGAAAGATATTGTTTCTTTTATTTTATTTATTCGTTTGACGTTTAGATTACTTGGCGACCGATTACTTTAATGTCAAAATTTATCGCAGTAAAGTAATAAATTAGAACAAACTATTCCTTTAACGAAGTTGAAACCAGCTTAAATTAATTAAAATAAAATCAAAATTCATTTAATGGGCAAAATATGTAGTTTTGAAATAATTCTAGTAAATTTAAGTCAGTTAATTTATATTAGTTGAATTTGCAAAAAAAAAAGAGGGAAGAAAGATAGAAGTAATACTTTCTGTTTGTTTTGCTTATGATTTTTATTTATTCAATGATATCTCTGTATGTTGATGTCTCCATAAAGTATTATGGATTTCATGGTTCCTAGACATTAAAATTAGTATCTATGGAAATGGCACTTATTGGAATAAATATGAAATGTGACATTTGTTTGAAAAATGCAGAATCTTAACAAAGATCCCTAAAAATTGTCAGGATGAACGAGCGTTGCTTTGTTATTAATAAACACAATTTACGAAGGTAACTGATTAGATTGATGATGACTAAAATGGTAAGAGGCATTTTATTGTTTTGATTAAATCATATGACACGTGTTACCCATAATGAGTAAAATTTAGATTTGAGATTTAATATTTGAGATTTTAATAATTAGAGTTTTAAGACTTGAGACATCAAAATATGAGATATTGTTTTTGATATTTGTGATTTAATATCTGAGTTATGATATTTGAGATTTGATAATTAAGATCTGAGTTTCGAGATTTGAGTTTTAAAGTTGAACGTTTATTGGAAAAGACAAATGACAGATCACTGGGATCGGAATGGCAAAATAAACTGAGAAATATAATAGATAATGAGTTGAGAATTGAAAGCTTGTTGAGTACTGCAAGACATGCCGCTGCCAGTGGCATCAGTCCGGTAATAGCTCTGTAACCATGGTGGCAGATGGTGAGCTATGGCGACGGGCTGATGATGATGATGATAAAGCACTGTGTGTGCAGAAACGAATAGACGCTCACTGAGCTTAGCACTGTGTGTGCAGAAATGAATAAACGGCCTCTGAGCTTGTTGTACTGTAGACAATCTGTAATGAAGGAAACTAATAGATAGTTACTGAGTATCTGAGCTTGTTGATCTAGTCACTGAGTTCGTGATAGAGAAATGAAATGATAACAAAAGTCTCTAAACTTTCAGATCACGATTTATACTTTGCTATTGGAAGGTTTTGTTGTAAGCAAATATTTATTTTAACTAATTGATATTGGTGCATGGTTGATTTTGTGAAAGATCAATTCTGCGCCCAAATTGCTCTATTTACAGATTATGAATTAGGTGAAGACTTTCAAGATGCAGTAGAAGATAAATGGTGGACCAGCTCAAGAATGGAGATCCTGGTATGCAGGATGCTGTTACTGGTATGCAAGATGCAGAATGCTGTTGTTGGTATGGAGCAGACCATTGGTGGTATGCAGGTTGCTGTTGCTGATAACAACAATGGTGTTAATGGTGTGAAGAATACAGTTGCGTCCCGAGAACGTTCCGCATGTGAGTCTGGCCGTGTTAGCGAAAATATAATTATGCAACATTTATCCTTATTAACGATCGTGGGGTGCTATATCGTTGCTAAGGCATATTGTTTTATGTAAACAGAATAGTATAAAATATATCATATGATGTGCGAGACGTATTAGTTGATCAATAAAATCATGTCTTATTATTCATAAAATACCTTTTTTATTAATATATATATATACAAACATAGGCATTATGTGTACATAGTGTAATAGTGGCCAGTTAAATTCGGCTGCTACTGTTCGTTGCTACGCTATTAAAAAATTAAAAAAATATATTATTTCACATCTGCGTATAATCAAAACTGCTGCGAGTCAAAAAATTGTATAAGCATGCGAAATTTCAACTCTCTAGGTTTAGCCGTTTGGCTACATTTTTTACCGAACAGACAGACAGACGACAAAATGACGGTACAAGGGTTTTTTGGTCATATCTACAAAACCCTAAAAATGAAACAAGAAACTAGACCTTATGTAGGAGATCCAGAAAAATACCAAAAAAAATAATAGTTCTTCACAAGATTGTGAAAGTTGCAATAAAAAATTTAGAAAATAAAGACATAATAGAAAAAGTAACGAAACATACCGAATGGTTACATCTAATCGTGGTGGTTGACAAACCGGCTAAGACTGTTAGAATATGTATGGATCCAAAATCGTTAAATCAATATATAATAGGAGACAGAATAGAACTATAAACTATTGACACAGTATTATAATATTTACAAGATGCACAGATATTTACAATATTAGACGCAAGTAGTGCCTTTCATCAGATTCCGTTAAATAGAGAAAGTTGTAAAATGTGTGCAATAACAACGCTATTTGGAAGGCACATTCATAGATGCTGAAAAAATAAAAGATATTTAAAGCATAAAGACTTCTACAAACAAAAAAGAAATACAGTCATTTCTAGGAATGCTGAATTATTTGAACACATTTATCCCAATTCTCTCGGAAGAAACTCGAACATTACGAAATTTACTGAAGAAAAACACACTGGATTTGGGAAAAAAATGGAGAACAATCATTCAAAAGATTGAAAACTTTAAATACTTAATCACGAGTCTTTTTTTCAATCCTAACCAATCAGTGACGCTACCAACAGACGCAAGTCAGTATGGAATTGGGGACGTCAGTCTAAAAGAAGGACATCCCATTGCATATTGTTCAGCTTCATTAGCAGCAACGCAAATGGATTATACATGTATTGAAGGAGAATGACTTGCTGCAGTTTACTGTTGTGAATATTTCAATTACCCCGCAGGGGAAGTTCATAATGGCCGTAACTTTCGGGCCTGATGATCCCGCGTACCCTCAATCACGCAAGGGAAGTTCATAATGGTCGCATCACCTGACCATATAGAGCTTTTAGTCCTGATGATCCCACGTACCCTGAATCACATATCATTTGGGACGAGACAGTTCACAGAAGCCGATTGTGGGAATAAGCTTATCTGTTGTCTTTTTTATTTCCCACTTAAATTCCTACCCACGTGTTTGCCGTGCGTGGAGACCCGTAACGCCGGAGAAGAGAATCCTGGTCGGTTGAGGGAGACTGCTGCCCGCGGACAATACGATCCCAACACGCCTTCTTTGGCCTCGGATTCGGTAAAACGGGAGGCTGAGTCTGCTCAGCTCAGTCAATCGGCTGGTGTCACAGTTCATGAATGCTGTGCCACTAGACAAGTATTCGGGGGTCTGTGGGAGCGGCTGCATCTCGCAAGGTTCCAAAGTTGGCTACTCTTGGTTCTCGAGTGGATTGAGCAGCCCGTGTCTACTTCTTCCGATGCTATATCATCCTGACATGCCTGGCGTAATGATCCGGTTTGCGGCCAACGTCCCCGGTCTGGGGCTCCCTGGTGGGTGGGCATGGCAGGGTCATGAAACCTATTATACGGGTATGGCGACAACCCGGAGGGACAGCTGCTATGCTATCAGACTGTCCTAGCTGCAACCTGCACATAGGCGACCGTGGGAGAGTGGTCGTTTCTCGACTAAAGAAGGGGATGCTAGTCGAATTCGACAGCACCTGCGGTGACAAAGCAGCCCTATTTAGGGACAACGCAGTTTTCCTCACTCCGAAGAGGAGGCTAGAAAAGGTACCTCAAACATCGCTCATCCATACTTATTTTGGAGTAGGATAGCCACGTCCTACCCAAGCATTAAAAATGTGGTCGAAACACACAATCATATATACCAATAAACTTTGCAACCTGGAACATACGAACCCTACTGGATAGAGTAAACTCTAACAGGCCAGAAAGAAGAACTGCTCTTGTTGCAAAATTGCATACTTATAACATCGACATAGCGGCGCTTAGCGAAACAAGGTTAGCCGAAACTGGTGAGATCGTTGAAGTAGCTAGTGGGTATACCTTTTTCTGGTCTGGTCTCAAGCAACATGATAAAAGGCAGTTAGGCGTTGGGTTCGCCATCCGAACCAAACTTATTCCTTTGCTGAACAAAATGCCTCAAGGGATAAATGACAGGATAATAACAGCATGAATTGAACTTAAAGACAAGAAATACATGTCCATAGTAAGTGTGTATGCTCCAATTATGACGAACGACCTTATTAAAGAACAGTTCTATGCTGAGCTTAGTGATGTACTCAATCGCATTCCGAAAAATGACAAATTAATATTAATGGGTGACTTTAATGCCAGAGTTGGAAAGGACGCTTCAAACTGGCCTAAAATTCTAGGAATCCATGGTACTGGAAAACTTAACAGTAATGGCCTGCTATTACTCACTCTCTGTCAGAACTTCAATCTGACCTTAACCAATACGATCTTTCAGTTACCCGACAAATACAAAAATACCTGGATGCATCCTAGATCTAAACACTGGCACCTGTTAGATTATATAATAACAAGAACAACTGATGTGAAAGATGTCCTCATCACACGTGTTATGAGAGGAGCAATATGTGACACCGACCATCGTCTCGTACGAGCTAGACTAAAATTAGAATTAAAAAATCAGAGAGAAGACCAACAAACAAGGTCCTACCAACCCTGAATATCGCCTACTTGATCCAGAATTTCGAGCACACTTAGAAGCCACTATTGAACAAAGTTTTTCCTGTACGTCCTCAAATCAACTCAGTACCAATGAACACTGGTCAGACTTGTCATTTGTAATTTTTGATGCTGCCAAAACCTCTCTTGGCATCTACACGAGAAAACATCAAGACTGGTTCGATGACAATGACAAAGAGTTCCTAGGATTTCATTGAACGGAGAAGAAGCGCTGAGATAACATTAATTAACAATATGACCAGTGCTAACAAGACTCGATTACTACTAGAGAGGAAACAGCTACAAAGTAAAATCAGAGAAATTAAAAACAAATGGTGGAAAGATAAAGCAGAAGAGATTCAAAGTTATGCTGATATTCATGACTTGAAAAGCTTTTATCAAGCCTTAAAGCAAGTTAATGGTCCAGAACAACGGACAATGGTACATAATAAGGACAATTCTGGTACCTGCCACAACACTCAGGATATACTTTAAAGATGGCGAGAACATTTTTCTGAGTTACTTAATGCTGACAACGTGTATGATCTCTCCGTAGCTAATGTATTTCCCCAGTACCCAATATTGCACTATCTTGATGAAAAGCCAACTTTTGAAGAAGTTAATGATGCTATAACTGACTTGAGCAATGGAAAATCGCCAGGGGCTGACGGCTTACCTACAGAAATTCTTAAATATGGCGGAAATTTACTTATTTCAAAAGTTACAAAAGTTTCAGTTGTACACCACGGTGGTTGATACTTAGATAAACGGATGAAAAATGGTTTACAAAAAATTGTTGATTTTATATTTTGGTACAGTAGTAGACACTAATGATTTTTATTATTTCAGGTGCACCCCTGCTCCAAATCTTCTCCAAAGGTAAGTCGGTTTTCTCTTTACAATTACAATTTTACCTCGTTTAAAAAGTTTCCTAAGAAGGAAGGATTATTCAAATTTGTGAAACTGGTGATATTCCACAGGATTTCAAGAATGCATTAATAATTGCAATATACAAACACAAAGGAAACAGACACTGTTGTAACAGCTACCGTGGTATTTCCCTTCTATCAACTACAAGGAAAGTGCTCGCAAAGATTCTTAATAACAGACTCAGTTCGATATCGGAAGTTCATAATCCAGAACCACAATCTGGTTTTAAAATAAACAGAGGGTGCAACGATATGATATTTGTCATCCGACAACTGCAGGAAAAATGCATCGAGCAAAATAGGGACTTATATATCTGTTTCGTCGATTTCAGCAAAGCATTTGACACAGTTCCACGTCCATTACTCTGGATAATACTACAAAAATTCGGATGTTCTCCTAAACTCCTACAGCTCATTCGTAATTTGCACGACAAAACGGAAGCAAAAGTCTCTTTAAACGGAACGCAGTCGAATTCGTTTCCAGTAACTATTGGCACCAAGCAAGGATGTGTTCTTGCACCTACACTGTTCAATATATTCCTTGCGGCAGTATTAGAGGTTGCCTACTGTGACTACTTGGGTGGTGTGTACATTCGCTACAGAGTTGACGGAGAGCTACACAAATTATCAAGATTCAAAGCCACCTCTAAGTTGCAATACTCTACAATAAAGCATGCGCTCTATGCGGACGATTGTGCACTGTTATCAAGTGATCCAAATGACTTACAAGAGGCAATATCAAGACTATCTGAAACAAGCAAGCGTTTTGGTCTGCAAATAAGTAGAACGAAAACCGAATTTATGGTAAGAGCTCCAAACACAATTAATGCAACTACTAACTTTTTTGTTGAGCATAAAGCTCTCAAAGAAACAAACGCTTTTAAATACCTTGGAAGCATCATTTGCTGTGACGGTAGCCTCGATGCAGAAATAAACAATCGACTATCAGCTGCTGCTAAGTTATTTGGAAGTCTTAGAAAAAGAGTATGGTTAAACCACGACCTCAGACTCGATACGAAACTTGCTGTCTATAAAGCTGTAGTGCTACCAACCCTACTGTACGCGTCAGAAACATGGACCCCGTACCGCCGACACTATCGCACTTTGGATAGATTTCACCAACGATGCCTAAGAACAATATTGAAAATAAAATGGCAGGATCACGTCGACAATATATCTGTTATCAATAGGGCCAACTCCACCAGTATAGAGTGTTTGCTCATGCAAAACCAACTTAGATGGGTTGGACACGTAATACGTATGCCAGAACGCCTACCGAAGCAGATACTTTACTCTCAACTGCAAACTGGCGTTCGTAATGTAGGAGCCCCGAGGAAAAGATACAAAGACGTGATACTACAGACACTTAAAAATGCAAACTTAAGCTGCCATAAATGGGAAGAGTTGGCAAAAAACCGAAATATATGGAGAAGAACTACACGGGAGGCATTATCCATATATGAAAACCAAAGACAGCAAGCCGTACGAGCCAAAGCAATAACGAAGAAACAGAAAACATCGGATAACAACAGTACTGCTGTGCTAACATGCCCTATCTGTGACAGACGTTTTAGGCCAAAATAGGTCTCTTTAGTCACCTTAGAGCCCATGAAAGAAGACCCACTCTATAAAATAAAAAATATATTTATTGTGACTCCTATAGTCGAAATCGACGAAGGATTATTATTACTTCAAAAGGCTTCATAACAGACCGAGATCTTGCTTACGTTACGGAGGATGAGTTTGTGCAGGAAATGGCATCGCAAGGTGTCATGGAATGTAAGAACCTTAAACCCCGGAGTGGTAAGCCTTCAATTTCAATGGTCGCGTCCTTCGCTGGCACTAGGTGTCCAGCATCAGTAAGGGTGGCATACAACGTGTGTAACGTTCGTTCCTACTATCCCAACCCGATTCGATGCTACAAGTGTCAACGTTATGGACACAAATCAAGTCGTTGTAGTAAACAGACCATTTGCGCCAACTGCGGACAGGACCAACATGAATTTGAAACTAGTCCAAACGTGACCTTTTGCGTGAACTGTAAAGGTCACACGCATCGATATCACGCTACTGCCCAACGTACTTTCGCGAAATCCTTTGCACAAGTGGCGGCAAGGTGAACAACAAGCGTCCAGACGCAGACGGAGACAGTGTATCGTCTGATAGTTGCAAAGCCAGGGACAGTCGTGCCAAATGCTGGCAGTGATAAGGTGTTGGTATTGGTCCCAGAGACCAAAATTCAGACCCCACAATCCGGGGGATCGGGTCTGAATAAAACCCCAAAACCAAGGGGAGAACGCACTTAACCTCAGCTATCCCTACCACCTAAGCAGAAGACCCCACAGTCTTCTCCACAAACGGGAAACGGCCAGAACATGGTCGCTGCTATAAATTCCCCAACAGCCACTCCCGGAAAGGAAGCTGATAAGGGAATCGTTGGTTCTCACTGGATACCAGTGAGAACCAAACAGTCAAAAAAAAAAAGTCCAGTGTGTTCACCAAAAAACATGGACAAACAAGTGAAACCGTGGCCGAGAAAATGGCTGTTGACCCGCAACCCAAGGGTAAACCAAAAATCGATAGGTTGCGCGGAAATTCTCCCAAACAAAAATGAGTGGTCCACTAGCTCAGTGGAACTGTAACGGTTTATTTCAGCGCCAGGAGGAACTACGATTTTTACTATCCAATTTTGCGTTTTCGTGTGTTCGTCTGCAGGAAACAAATTTCAAGGATACCGACACATTCTCTCCTCCAGGGTACTCCGTGTTTTGCACGGATTTCCTTACGGGGATAAGAGCTTGTGACGGCGTGGACATTCTCGTTAGAGACACATTGTACCATGATCCTGTAGACATTGACACTGGGTTGCAAGTCGTAGAAGTTCGTGCTGCACTTCCCCACCAGGTGACGATTTGTTCTATCTACCTTCCCCCTGGTGTTCGAACTGACATCCGAGATGTCGTGAATATCATCGATCAACTCGTACCACACTTCATACTACTACAATGTGTGTTGGGGATCGGTGCGGAACGATCAACGGAGGCGTCACCTGGAGAAATGTTGAACGATTTGAATTTGAGGTTTTTGAACGACGGCACACCCACGCACTTCTGTGCAGCAACGGGTACATTTAGCGCTATAGATCTAAGCCTCGTTTCAGGAGCCATCGCTCCGTTGTTCAATTGGGATGTGCTCACGACCTGTGCGGTAGTAATCACTTTCCAATCCTCTTAAGGCCTCTGTTCAATACTGTTACCGAATCCCGCTGGCCACAATGCGTTTTTCGGAAAGCAGATTGGACCAAGTTTGCGGAATCATTCTCTCATGAGGATATTCCGAACTTGACCGTAGACGAGAAGGTGAATCATTTCACGGATTCCATTACGAGCGCGGCTAAAACAACACCGCTGTCATCCACTCAGCCCCGTCGAGTTCCCGTTCTCTGGTGGAACGACGAATGCGACTTTGCGCTACGTGAAAGGAGACACCTCTTCAATACATCCCGTCTTTGTCCAACAGAGGAAAACATGATAGCCTTTCAGCGAGCGAAAGCTCGTGCTAAGAGGATTGTGAAAGAAAGCAAGCGCGAATCATGGCGCAGATACGTGTCCACCGTTACAGTGTCCACTCCAGTGGCCAAAGTTTGGGAGAAGGTACGGAAAATCTCCGGTCGAAATACAGCTACAGCCATTGCTGGCTTATCGGTAAATGGTAACGTAGTCACATCAGCGGTAGAAATTGCTAATACTTTGGCATCTAATTTTGCGTTCAATTCTAGCTCTGAACATTATCCATTATCCATTATGAGTTTCTGAGTTTCTAACTCGTAAAGCAGGTCTAGAATCTATACCTCTTAACAGAGCCGCAGTAAGGGGGGATAGGGGGCGACGGCCCATAGCGCACTAAGGAAAAGGGCGCTAACGGGCTTGCTAAGGGGCGCCATTGCGAAGATGAGGACCTTTTTTTTTGCTCATCACTTACATTTTGAGAGGTAAGAACCTTGTTTTTATTTACCAAGGGCGCCAAAACACGGCTCTGCCCCTAGCGCAAGTTTTCCTTACTGCGGATCTGCCTCTTAATTTCTTCTCCAAAAATGACGAGGTATACAACCTGCTTTTCTCTCGTGAAGAGCTAGATAGCGCGATGTCAAAGTGTAAGAACAGCTCTCCTGCTCCAGATGCGATACATTATCGTATGATCCGAAATCTGCCGGAATCATCTAAGTCTAGGCTTTTGAATGTCTATAATAGGCTATGGACTGTACATTATCTTAATACACATAATTGTTATAATAACAATAAAATATTTTTACACTTTTTACTAAAATATTTAAGGAAAAAATCTTTTTGTTCTGGGCGCTGCAAATATTCTGACTCGTTCTGAGCACCTATGATTCTTGGGCCTTTAAGCGTAGCTTAGCTACGCTTAATACTATTTACTCTATTGACCAAAGATTTGTATATGCATGCCATATTTTATCTCTATACATCTAGCTGTTTGGCAACCGTTTCTACCGTATAGACAAACTGACAGACGAGTGAAAGAAAGGAACACGTATCGAAATGAAGGAAGACGGAGTGTTTTTTTGTTTCGCCGCTATCAACTCTACCCTGCGCCCTAATCAATTATGCGCCCGACGTGAGTGCCTCGCTCGTCGCATCCTAGATTTGGCCCTGAGTGACGCACTGAATAGAACACATTATTTACAATGAGTGTGCAACGACGACTGATTGTTTTGCCTGTGCGGTTGTTTTGCACATGCGCGCATGTACCTGTCTCCGGCCGGACTAACCTAAAGTCACTGGATTATACAAAGTACCGCAAGCCTTTGAAGAAGCCGATAGACCCCAGGGTTTGATTGGCAACATTGCTTCCCCTATTAACCTAACTAAAGCAGCAATTTTTACGTTCTTAAGTTTACGTCTGCGCTGTCACAGCTCCCTCTCTCGCTGTCATTTAATAACCTTCTTTGTCAGCGGTTTGAATATTTAAGGTTAAGTTTAATTTAAATTTATATATTATATCCATTTTATATAATAAAAATTAAAAAAATAATTGAAATTGTACCAAAATTTTGTTATAGTGCATCTTTGATTAAAAAAATCGTGATTACAATGTTTAAAATAAAAACTAGTTTCTTATTTTTGTAATGTTGGAATCACTGAACATCACTTGTGTTGGCGACATTTTTAACCCCAGTATAGCCGCCGTTGCGGTACTTTGTATAATCTAGTGACTTTAGACTAACCGATTTGGTACAACTTGTTGTAACAAAGTGTTATACAGTAATGAATGTTTACGAATAATAGCAGTAGAGTTACTGCCAACGACTGGATTTTTGATCGTGTGTGTTTTTTTTTTTTTGCCGGACCGGCAAGACCTATCTCTCTAAAGACGGGGTCAGAAAGTATTCGGTTCAGTTAACATAACATCAAAGTTGTTGAATTCTTAGAGGTACTATGTTGGCATTCTGGTGGTCTATCCAATTCTATTTGTTTCAATCTTTTCATTATTTTAATACCTATATTTTAATCTTTCAAACAGTATATTATAATAAATAAACTTCATTAAATTTAAACCGTCTTACTTAACGTGTTTAAACCTTCACCTTTAAGAACTTAAGTGAACAGCTAAGATCCAGACTAATTACAAGATGCCTGATCAGTCGGATGGTAAGTACGAATACATATCATTTAATTCACATTTCGTAACGATGAACCCTGGATAACACTCACGCCTAGTACCCGAACTCCTTAAGTCAGGAATCTCATTTCAGTTTGAGATTAGACTTTATGTAATATCACAGGCTCGCTACCTAGTTGATAATAAATGGTACGATATTAGAGAAATATATCGAAGGCTCGCTACAAAGTTTTCATAGAAACGACGCGTTTCTATTGAAATTTCTTACAATATTTGATTTTCTAAATACGAACATAAGAGTTCTTAATCAACCTAGAAATCCCTAAGAAAATAAAACTTAATCATTTAACTAATATTATGTTTATCCAATTTCTCACTATTTTTAGCTTCGTAGGGTATAACATGTTATAAACATACAACGGTATAATCGTATGTGTTGCTTATTTTAAATATTATGCAAATTTCAGTGATAATTTAAATGAGAAAATACTACTCTAGAGACATTAATTTCATTGCAATTTCTATAGCGTGATCTAAAAAATGTGCACTGAATAAGAAAATGTAAATGAAATTATTTTATTACCATATCTGTTCTGTCTTCTATAATAAATAAAACCGATCGTTGGTCTGCAATTAATATCATGTATAAATCGGGATGATGTTTGTACATTGATGTTCCATACCATTCATTCAAATGCTGTTTGAAATGTATGTAGAGAGTTTCGCCTAAATCTGCTAAGTATAGCACACTTTTCTGTAAAATAAAATTAAATATAATAGTTTAGAGTTTAACAGTTAAATCATAAAATTTATTGTAAACTTGCAAAGTTTGCAACTGGTCAAAGTAAGGCAATAAATTACATAGAATTATGGTAGCTAATTTAGCTATTTATTAGTATTATCAGGCCTTAACGTGCGTTAAGTTACCAGCAAATGGATTAAAAGTGATGATGATGATTGACGATGATGTTGATGATGGAGCAGGAAAATCTGCTTCACTTTACAAAGCAACGCTATACCATCGCAGGGGCTGAATAGTCTACTCACAGTGATGTGAAATTTATTCCGAGCTAGAGTTCATGATGCAACAAAATCTACGCGACTTCTGCTATGCAGGATAAGGCGATCAAGATGAAGAGAATCAATTAGGCTGTTACAAACTACTGTACAGCCGTTGCCACCTGAAAGTCCTCCAATTGCTGGTGGGCAAATGCCCAGTGGTTCTTCTCCAGTAAATGCAGTTTATACAAACCTGGAGTGCAAGTCGATGCAATTTATACCGATTTCAGTATGCTACTATCTAAACTTGCTGTCGTTGGTATAAATGGTCGCTTTTTTCAATGGATCAAGTCTTACTTGAGAGATCGTGAACAATGTATCGTAACTAAAGGCTTGACTTTAAGGTTTGTGAAGATTAGTTCCGGAGTAAGTCTTTTTATAATTTTTATAAATGCTATTTCTGAGTGTTTTCAAATTACATGAATATTGTTTAAAAGATAAGTTAAAATTTAATTGGTCTAAATATTTCAAGATCTCATTTACCAGAAACGGAAATGTAATAAATTATAACTATATGATTCATGATACTCCCTATCACAAATGTTTTACTGTATTCTCTTTTTATTTTACTTTAGTACGTATTCACTTAGAATATGCCTCAATATGCGGTCTCCTCACTAAATCCCATATAAAAATCGTATTGAAAAAAATTCAAACCAAATTCTCAAAATACTATACTGCGATTTAATATTTCCGAATAACAATAACCATTCGTTACTGTGTCTAGAGAACAGACATACATTACTTGCCATGACGTTTCTTTATACAATTGTTATTAATGAAATTGATTGCCCTCAGCTACTTGCCTTGCTAAGTTTTCGTGATCCACCTTATGCAACCAGAAGTAATGGTTTTATTTACCATTTACGAGGACTAGTTATGTGTTTAATTCTCGCTTTAATATAATATGTTTTATGTTCAACAAACTTTCAACTTCCGAATCCTTTACCGACAATTTTTACACTAGCATTATGGTTTTAAGAAATCTCTTAAATTCAGTGGTGCCCGCAGGGAGGGTGCCCGGGGACCCGGGCCTCCCCTAAGACGGAAGGAAATAAAAATAAAAACACACAAACACACTAGAAATTTAAAAAAATAGAAATTAGAGGACCTTTTTTGTTTTAGGTCGTCACTTGTATTTTAGAAGTGAAGACCTTTTTTTTAGGTCATCACTTGAAATTTAGAAGTGTGAACTTTATTTATAATTTAAATAATTTTGTCTTCCGCTCGCCCCCCATAAAAAAATCCTGGGTGCGCCACTGCTTAAATTATTACATTTTTGATTTATATTGTATTACATCTTTATCTAACTTGTATACATGTAATTTTTGTACATTTTGTAATTGTTTTATATTTTATTGTACTTGAATTATTTTATGTATTACTGATTTGAACAATTAATTTATTTTTTCTTGTCAGATATACATAAATACAGTGAATTAAACTAAAGAAAGCTATATATTTTCTGTGCTACGCTATTAATATATATTTATAAATAAATAAATAAATCAGATGCATCTGTGTATTATTTACTAAAATGAAATTTAAATACGTTTAAGCATCTTGTGGAATTTCATTGAAAACTTTGTAATAGTATCACAGTACAGATGACAACAGTCAGCTAGAGCAGCAGTTCTTAACCGGGGAGTCCTGACTCCCAGAGGGGGCCCGAAATTAAAAGAAAATAAAATAAATAGAAATTCATAGTTGGCAAGCTGATATATGGATTATATTATAAAATGCATTTATATTCCGTAAATAAAATATTATTTCAAAAAATTTTTTGGGGGTCCAAAAAATATTTTAGGCTAGTTCCGAGTATAAAAAGGTTAAGAACCGCTGGGCTAGAGTAAAAGTGTATAAGAACGCCGTAATAATAAGTAAAGATCGTGTAATTTTTGGTTGCGCATTTTTTTTTACGATATTTTGTTCAAGTAAAAAAATTTATGTGAAGTGTAAATTTTCACATATTTCAGGATTTTATAGGTATTTGATAAGTGTAAGAAGCCAACATAATACTGGATGTCTACGAATATTTGTTCTATTAACAATGTGTTAGTGTGGTGTTCGAAACTCGGTTTTTAGCTGTTAAAAAATTTTTTCTATATTTTTAGTTCCATAAAAAGACCCAAACTATCTTAAATACAAAAAATCCATAACATTATTAGATACAATTTAGCCATGAATTAAAAAAGAATTAATTTTGACAAAAACATAAATACTGCAATATTTTTCAAAAACGCAATCGGATCAAAAATTCCTCTTGTACGTTTCCGGCTCAGATCAATGTACATTACCTATATTTTTTTCTTTTAAGCCCTCTGGGTAAAAGGGGACGCGACAAAAACTTTTTTAGCACATTTTTGGTTAAAATCGTGTTAAAGAAAACGAATTTAAAAAACTACTTTCCGTTCTTTAATCTACGTCTTAAGAGCTTTCTTTTGATACTACACAATAATATTTTTTAAATAATTTTTTTCATCGACGACAAAAAAATAGACATTTTTCGAAAAATTAATCTGATCAAAAATGCCTGTTGAACTATTCCGGTTCCCATAATAACATAATGAACATTGGTTCATTATGTAGATTTTTTTCAGATTTTTAGATCAATCCCTCTGGGAGGTAGGGTGGGTGACAAAAGTTTTTTGACATATTTTTGGCGAAAACAACATAAAAAAAAATATTTTTCAAAAATCAAAATTTGCTTATTGATTCACGCCTTCAGAGGTTTTATTTGGAAATTCCGATTTTATCCATGAATAACATAACCAACTAGAGTAGATAATACATCAAAATCGTGTATACATCATTTTTACACTAAGGGTATATTTTTCTTGTACGTAAATTTACGACTATCTTACATTCTTAAACTAACACGTGAATGTGTTGACGAATTTAGCGTGTGTAGAGTTGATAGAGTGTGCAGTGTGTAGAGTGAGCCTCCTTAATAATCCTTAAATTGTTTGAATGCTAATGTAGAAAAGTAAATACGTTAAATTAAATCCTGTGGTTTTTTTCTTCTTAATCTTCTGATTTCATCTTCGATGTCAAATAGATTGAAGGCTAACTTTGTCTTCTAGCGAATTTTGTAACTTCGTTTGTGACCTAATTTATTTTTAGGTCATTGTGCAGGCTCTCATTGCGAATATACCAAGGAGCGTAAACAATATTGATGATGTCCCGTCCTAAGAGCCAATTTTTTTTTCTTTCTTTTATTAAATATTTTTTCCATGTCAGCCGTTTGTCTAAATATATTCCCAAGTATTTGGCTTCACTTCCTGATGGAATAATTGTATTATTTATAAATAGTTGAGGACATGGTACTTGCCTGTTGGTGAACATGACATGTGCTGACTTACTTTCATTAATTTTAATCCTCCATTTTTGCAGCCATTGCTCTGTGGGACCAATGGCTCTTTGTAAGTTAGCAGAAGCTTGGTTTGCGAAGGTTGCCATTGCAGTATTGTTGTGTATGGGGATATGCGAGGTGAAGATCTGATATAGCGTTGGTCCCAAGACACTGCCTTGTGGCACCCCCCTTTAATTAGGTAACGGCTAGAGAGGTGGTGTTGATGTTTGACTTGGAAGAATATTTTAGATAAATAGGATCTGAAAAGCAAGAAAAATTGATGAGGGAGGTGTTGTTTAATTTTATATAGCAAGCCCTCATGCCAAATTCTATCAAATGCCTGGATGACATTCAAGAATACTGCTGAGCAGACCCTTTTTTCTTCCAAGTCTTTTTCTATTATGTTCACCACTCTGTGTACTTGGTCGATTGTCGAATGTTCATCCCGGAATCCAAATTGATGATTGGGAATTATCCCATTATCTTAGATAATTGGTTTAAGATATTTTAGGATTAGTTTTTCTAGGAGTTTCGATAAGGTAAGGAGTAAGGAGATTGGTCTATAAGATGATACGTTATCTATAGGTTTACCAGGTTTGTAGACAAGAATAATTTGGGCGAGCTTCCATTCTTCGGAAAAGTATTAAATTCTTATTATGGCGTTAAAAATTTGGGTTATCAGAACTATTGTTTTTCTTGGAAGTTCTTTAAAATTGTTTGAAGTAATTAGGTCATGTCCTGGTGCTTTTTGGTTATTCAGTTGATTGATTGCTTCCTTTACTTCACCGGGAGTGAAATAATTTACGGGTGGAGATAATTGTAATGGTGCGCTTAGGTAGTCCAGGACTGCAATTTTTTATTCTTCAGAGCATGACCGTGTGATATGGAGTAAATACTACAAGAGTAATTTGAATAATATTCATATTTTGCCTTTAATTTTGGCCTCAAAAATTTCTGAGCATTTTCCAGTTATCCTCAGGCTTAATTTTAAAACAAATATTAACTCATTAATAAACATAACTAAACATTTTATGCAATAAAAATATAACAATTAAAGTAGTCAATTATGATAAATTACATGATTTGCTTGTTAATAGGAACTGGTCTTTTTTAAACGATTTAAATATAGAATCTGCTTTTAAAAAATCGACACTATTCAAACTTAATTTGAAGAGTGTTCTTATTTTAAAATTTGGAAATTGAAAGCAATTAAGAAGAAGAAACCATAGATAACTGAGAACTTTAATATTAATTTATTTAAAACATATCAATTCTTGAAATCGCGTAAATAGTCTTATTGCAATAGAGCAAAACCATTACTATAAAAATAAATTTTAAAATTGCCCTGGCATTAAAGACATGTAGAATGTTACCAAAGAGGTACTGAATATAAATACATCTAAAAAGACAATTTCAAAATTAAAATCTGAAAATAATTTCGTCGTTACGAAAAATGTCAATACTGCAAATCAGTTCAATAATTATTTTATTAATGTACCACGTAATCTTTCAGACAATATAGTTCAAAAAGATGACAAATTTGATGATAATATCACGCCTTTAGCGAAATTAATGATTTGGAATCCTATCTTACATGAGGATATTATATATTGCATTCACTCCCTAAAATTAAAGAATTCAGTTGGTATTGACAAAATTTCTTCGAATACACAAAAAAAAAAAAATCGAACAACCATTGCGCTTCCTCTGTCCGACCTTGTAAATCGTTGTTTGATGAACAGATTTATTCCGAAAATTCTGAAGGTTTCTGTTGTTAAACCTGTACACAAGAGTGGTCCATTGGACGATGTTTGTAATTACAGACCCAGCTTTTTGTTATCAAGCTTTTCTAAAGTTTTCGAAAAAGTGATTAAAAAACAATTGGTTACTTTTCTGAATAACAATAAAGTTATTGCTAGTAATCAGTTTGGTTTCTGCCAAGGCAAAAGTACAAAAGATTCGTCACTGATATCAAAGGTCTGTGGGAGTGGTAATTTCAGAAATAAAATATCATTATTATTTAAAATAAAATTAATCAATTAGTTAAAAATATTCAAATTATTTAAATATAAAAACGAATCTATTTAAAGATAAACATCCTCAGAGATTAGTTGAATTTTCAACAACGGTATTATTTTAGTTTAGAGTTGGAAGACATGGGTACAATTTACGATCGTATATTACATGATTTCTTTAAATTTTTATCCCCGTTTATCTCAAGTACATGGTCAAATGTTTATACAGGTGTTGATATGCGACCATATATTTTCAGTGATATAGACTTCGTAGGTAATTAGAGTCAAAATTAATTATTTGGGTTTATGAATTATTGGTATTAGAAATATGAGTCTTCAAGATAAGTTAAAAGGTTTTTGTAGCTAATTGGGGAGATGATTATTTTTACAACGACAAAAAATGGGGTTCAGAGATCAAATTATTAGTATTAAGGTCTGGGGAAATCTTGTGAGAGACAAATAAACCAGAAGTAGTCTGAAATTATTGAAACAAGTTTAATAAAGTAAAACAAAAATCAATAACGGATTTTAACACGGTGAGTGTTGTGAGGCGTTTAAGTGCAATTGTGACGTGTTTAAGAAGTTTATGTGGTGTACGGTGGCTGTGAGGTTTTTGTAGAGTGTCTCTCATGGGATTTCGTACCCATCATTTAATTGTAAGTTCTAGTGTATTCTTTAATTTAAATCTTATCTAAACTTTAAACGTAGATTAAGTAAAATGCGGATTTTGATTCAAACACCCTTATTCCTGTCATAAAGAATCATAGCGACTTTATCCGCTCGCAAGTTGGAAAACTCACTATGTGTAAGCACTTGAAGTACAAATGAAAATACTAAAATTCAATTAGCCAACCGTAACGTTTGGACCGCTGCTAGAAACGTCCCCACAGGTCTACAAAAATTTAGATGAGTCTCGTCCCTCTATTGCTGTCTTTCTAGATCTCACAAAGGCATTCGGCACAGTAAGTCATCCAATTTTACTTCGGAAGCTAGAAAAATATGGTGTAAGAGGAGTTGTTCTTTCTTTATTTGAAAATTATCTTAGAGATAGACAACAAAGTGTTGAGATAGGTGGTGAATTTAGTAAGTCCAGATTAGTGTCCTGTGGGTTTCCTCAGGGTTCGATTCTGGGTCCCATTTTTTTAGTGCACATTAATGATTTCTTTTGCGGATAATACAGTTCTGTAAGTTTCCGTAACTACTTGGGACGAAGTGTCAAGTAGAATAGTAGATTTCTTAGCTTATATTCAGAACTGGTTAGATAATAATATTCTTACATTAAATTATAAAAAACCGCGCTTTATCGCTTTTCCTAGGTATAATCCTAGCACCTTTCTTACCAATTAACTCATTATTCACAAATTTAACTTTTATAAAACTGATTGCAATTGTTCTACTACTATAAAAAAGGTTAATTATATTATATATTTCACCCCGCAGGGGAAGTTCATAATGGCTATAACACCTGGCCATTTTTCGAGCTTTCGGGCCTGATGATCCCGCGTACCCTCAATCACGAAAGGGAAGTTCATAATGGTCGCATCACCTGACCATATAGAGCTTTTGGGCCTGATGATCCCACGTACCCTGAATCACATATCATTTAGGAGGAGACAGTTCAGAGAAGCCAATTGTAGGAATAGACTTATCTGTTGTCTCTTTTATCTCCCACTTAAATTCCTACCCACGTGTTTGCCGTGCGTGGAGACCCGTAACGCCGGAGAAGAGGATCCTGGTCGGTTGAGGGAGACTGCTGCCCGCGGACAGTACGATCCCAACACGCCTTCTTTGGCCTCGGATTCGGTAAAACGGGAGGCTGAGTCTGGTCAGCTCAGTCAATCGGCTGGTGTCACGGTTCATGAATAGAGTGGCTCCACTACTGGATCGTGGATGCCGGGGTAATGCCGTGCTACTAGACAAGTATTCGGGGGTCTGTGGGAGCGGCTGCAGCTCGCAAGGTTCCAAAGTTGGCTACTACTGGTTCTCGAGCGGGTCGAGCAGCCCGTGACTACTTCCCCCGATGCTATATCATCCTGACATGCCTGGCGCAATGAGCCGGTTTGCGGCCAACGTCCCCTGTGTGGAGCTCCCTGGTGGGTGGGCATGGCAGGGTGATGAAACTTAGTATACGGGTATGGCAACTACCCGGAGGGATAAATTTTCTTTAAATTCCGCCAAAGTTGAGAGTAAACTCCGTAAAAAATCAAACAAGAGACCTCGTCGTGATGCTCAGTTATCCGATGAGGGATGTGTAAGGCCTTCTCCCAAGAAGGTAGACAGTAGATCAGTTGAGTTTTGTGCGCCAGTGCCTCGTTTTCTTGTCGTGAATGTGCAAGAAGAGGGTATATCTTTTAAGGAGATGTCCCCCTTCTTTGTTGCCCGAACGTTAAGGAATACGTGCTCAACTGGTGTTAAGTCAGTGCGCAAATTGTCGGACGGTACGCTGTTAGTCGAAGCAGAGACTGAGTCTTCGTCGACGCTGCAGAAATGCGAGGTGTTTGGTAAATACCGTATTTCTGTTCTGCCACACAAGGCTCTTAATACTACTCGAGGCGTCATAACAGATCGTGACCTTGCTTACGTCACGGAGGAAGAGTTTGTGCAGGAAATGGCATCGCAAGGTGTCATTGAATGCAGAAAACTCAAACCCCGAAATGGCAAGCCTTCGATATCAATGGTGGTGTCCTTCGCTGGCACTAGGTGTCCAGCATCGGTAAGGGTGGGGTATAACGTTTGCAACGTTCGGCCCTACTATCCCAACCCGATGCGATGCTACAAGTGTCAGCGTTATGGGCACACCTCAATTTGTTGTGGCAAGCAGACTATCTGTGCCAACTGCGGACAGGATCAACATGAAGTTGAAACCTGTCCAAACGCGGCACACTGCGTGAATTGCAAAGGTGCGCATGCATCCACCTCACGCCATTGCCCAACGTACTTCGAAGAAAAGGCCATACAGACGATCAAGACGTAAGACAAGATACCATATTATGACGCCAAGAGGAAATATAAAGAAAGTGCACCTGTTACTTTCGCGAAACCCTTCGCGCAGGTAGCAGCAAAAAGAACAGCAAGCGTCCAGACTCAGACGGAGACAGTGCCCCGTCCGACTTTAGCGACAAGTATAGTTGCGCCCAAACAATCCGGCAATGAAAAGGTGTTGGAATCGGTCCCTGAGACCAAAATTCAGACCCCATAACCCGAGGGGTCGGGTCTGAATAACCCTCCCCCCCAATCAAAAGGTGAACGCACACCATCTCAGTTCTCCCCACCACCTAAGGAGAAGTCTCCACAAACTTCTACAAAAACAAGAAGCGACCAGAGTGTGGTCGCTTCTGCCAAACCCTCATCAGCCACTCCAGTGTCGGAGACCGATAAGGAAACTGTTGGCTCTCAGATAGAAGGTAAAATTGAGTTCATACAGACAAGGTGGACTCTCAATTAAACTAAACCATGCGTATAAACCCCAGAACTGTAAAATCAACTCCATCCATTTAGCTACCGGTCCTTTCTAACATCTTTCCTCCAGATATTAGAATGTTGGATGCAGCAAAACGAGAATGGGACAAAGCCAACACCATTTGAATTTGTACGAAGACGAACGAATTTATGCTCTCCTTTTCATTATCTGTCGTACATCCGTTGTTCTTGAAAGTTCACAAATTACAAAATTCCCTAATAGAAAAAAAATTCAAAATATGACCTTCCAGTGGCGTGTAAAAAGGATAGTAGAGCCGGGGTATTTTTACCCAATTTTTTTTTTTCTATATAAAAAAAAAATGAATATAATTGAAAATCTGATTGAAAATGCAATTGATGGTGTTTTTGTCTTCCATTAGAGAACAAAACGTCAACTATACAGGTCAGGTGGACACGCAGGGGAGGGGGGCACGGGCTTGAAACATTTTTGTCTTCTAAGCCCTCTCCCCAAATTCCTGAGTGCGCGCATGATATAAGTACAGTAGAACCTCGATTATCCGAACTAGGTCGGAGATGAAGGTAGTCCGGATAACGAAAAATTCGGATAATCAAAAAAAAAAAGTGAGGAGAAATAGGAAAGAAAAATTACGTACATTAAGCATGAATCTTTTTTTATTGATATATATACGTAAACTGTAATTTTTTCACTTTGTTTTTTTATATCCGATATTGTGGAAGTGTCGACGCCATATTTATCAGACCAATAATGTCCTCAGTCACCTCATTTCAATGCACTGATGATATCTAATTTGTCTTTTAAAGATAGTACAACACGTTTTCTTTTCGATGACATATCGGTAATATTAAAAGAAAATATTTAATTCGAACGTCCAGACACGCCACGACGTGAAAACCGGTACACAGCGGCGTAACACAGCGAATTCGTAAATTAATATCCTCGTTTAAAAGAATCCGGATAATCGAAAATTCGGATAATCGAGGTCCGGATAATCGAGGTTCTACTGTACTTATAAATATTGTATTCTCAAATCTCGCACATCTAGTGTCGCACACGATATAAGTGAAGTGTCGCACAGGTTGTTTATTTTAGTATTCTTGAATCTCGCAATATTCGTCCAACAATGTATCAAGTGGTTGCAATTGCCCCTTGCTGTACAACATCCTATTTAAAATCGAAACCTTTTTCATTAAGGTTCCATACCAGTGAGAGCCAAACCTTCCAAAAGAGAGTCCAGTGTGTCCACGAAAGCACCTGGATAAACAAGTGAAACCGTCGCCGAGAAAATGGCTGTTGACCCGCAACCTAAGGGTAAACCAAAGATCATTAGGTTGCGGGGTAACTCCCTTAAACAAAAATGAATGGTCCACTAATGCAGTGGAACTGTAACGGTGTATACTAGCGCTATGAAGAGCTACGACAATTAATGTACGAGTTTGCACCATCATGTGTCTGTCTACAGGAAACAAATTTCAAGGATACCGACACATTCTCTCCTAGAGGATACTCCTTGTTTCGCACGGATTTCCTTACGGGGGCAAGAGCATGTGACGGCGTGGCAATTCTCGTTAGAGACACATTGTACCACGACCCTGTAGACATTGACACTGAGTTGCAGGTCGTAGCAGTTCGTGTTGCACTTCCCCTCCAGGTGACGATTTGTTCTATCTACCTCCCCCCTGGTGTTCGAACTGACATCCGAGATGTGAACATCATCGATCAACTCCCACCGCCCTTCATACTGCTAGGCGATTTTAACGCCTACAATGTGTGTTGGGGATCGGTGCGGAACGATCGACGGGGACGTCACCTGGAGAATATGTTGAACGACTTGAATCTGAGCTTTTTGAACGACGGCAGACCCACGCACTTCTGTGCAGCAACGGGTACATTTAGTGCTATAGATCTTAGCGTCGTTTCAGGAGCGATCGCTCCATTGTTCAATTGGGATGTGCATCACGACCTGTGTGGTAGTGATCACTTTCCAGTCCTCTTAAGGCCTCTGTTTGCGGAATCATTCTCTCATGAGGATATTCCGAGCTTGACCGTAGACGAGGAGGTGAATCATTTCACGGATTCCATCACGAGCGCGGCTAAAAGCAGCATACCGCTGTCATTCACTCAGCCCCGTCGAGTTCCCGTTCCCTGGTGGAACGAGGAATGCAACTTGGCGCTACGTGAAAGGAGACACCTCTTCAATTCATTCCGTCGTTGTCCAACAGAGGAAAACATGATAGCCTTTCAGCGGGCGAAAGCTCGTACTAAGAGGATTGTGAAAGAAAGCAAGCGTGAATCATGGCGCAAATATGTATGCACCGTTACAGTTGCCACTCCAGTGGCCAAAGTTTGGGAGAAGGTCCGGAAAATCTCCGGTCGAAATACAGCTACAGCTATTGCTGGCCTATCGGTAAATGGTAACATAGTCACATCAGCGGTCGAAATTGTTAACACTTTGGCATCTAATTTTGCGTTTAATTCTAGCTCTGAACATTATCCATCTGAGTTTCGAACTCGTAAAGCAGGTCTAGAATCTATACCTTTTAATTTTTTCTCCAGAAATGACGAGGTATACACCCTGCTTTTCTCTCGTGAAGAGCTAGATAGCGCGATGTCAAAATGTAAGGATAGCTCTCCTGGTCCAGATGCGATACATTATCGTATGATCCGAAATCTTCTGGAATCATCTAAGTCTAGGCTTTTGAATGTCTATAACAGGATATGGACTGAGGGCAAGTGCCCGACCAAGTGGAAGAAATCTCATATAATTCCTATCCCCAAAGTCGGGAAAGATAAACACTTGCCTTCTAGCTATAGACCTATATCGCTAACCAGTTGTCTCTGCAAGCTCATGGAGCGAATGATCAGCAAGCGTCTGATTTGGTTTTTAGAATCAAACGACTTGCTGGCCAATACACAGTGCGGTTTTCGCCGTCACCGCTCAACAGCAGATCATCTGGTCAGACTAGAAACAGCTATCAGGAATGCTTTCGTTGAAAACAAACACCTGGTAGCTGTGTTTTTCGATATTGAGAAAGCCTATGACACTGCATGGATTTATGGTATTCTCCGTACTCGGCATTCCTGGGGTCTCCGGGGACGCTTGATGTTCTTTATAAAAGACTTCACAAATGTTCCCCTGTCACAAATGTTCGCACTGGACAATGGGGTCCCACAAGGCTCCATACTGAGCGTTACGCTATTTTTAATGGCCATTAACGGTGCAGCTTCATGTATTCGATTACCTGTACAGAGTTCGATATTTGTCGACGACATTGGTATCTTTGTCGCCGGACAAAAGACTAGTACAATCGAACGTCAGCTTCAGCTGACTATCAATCGTCTCGATACATGGGCAACCGAAAATGGCTTCAAATTCTCGACCAGCAAAACTGTATGTGTCCATTTTAGTAGGAAAAGGGGTGTACATCCCAATCCTACACTCACACTAAATGGAGCACAGTTACCATTTACCGATGCTGCCAGCTTTCTGGGTCTCGTGTTTGACACTCGTCTTACTTGGCGGGCACATTTTTTGTCCGTCAAGAAAAAATGCCAGAAGTCGCTCAATTTGTTGCGGGTCCTCAGTCATAAGACAAGGGGTGCAGACCGCACTGTCATGTTGCGTTTATATCGTTCTCTAGTGCGCTCTAAGCTGGACTATGGATGTCTTGCTTATGGGTCAGCTAAACACCAAGAGATAAGAATTCTTGACACTGTACATCACACTGGGGTTAGATTGGCTACAGGTGCATTTCGCACTAGTCCAATACTAAGCCTGGTGTGTGAATCAGGCGAACCATCACTGTACAATCGTCGTAAAATTCTATCCTTGCGGTATATGGCTGCACTCAGTGCCAAGCCAGATCATCCCGCGTATGACCCTATTCTACAAAATAGGCAAACAGAGATTTATGACAGAAAACCAAGAGCCAATAGGCCTTTTGGTCTGAGGACTTTCGACATTTTGGGCGATATTGATTTTAATATGCCTGAAATGGCAAGTTTCGTTTTGTGTGCTGTTCCACCATGGACGCTACCGCGACCACTTATGAACCTCACATTAACTAGGTTTTATAAAGATACTACGTTGCCTATCGAATACCAACATGAGTTACAAATAACACTGGTCCCTAGGTTCGAGGATACTGTCATTTTTACTGACGGATCAAAATCCGGAACCAGGGTTGGGTGTGCGTTCGTTGTTTTGAATCCACGCCAACAGTTTCAGTACCGTCTGCACTCTATAACGAGTGTGTACACTGCTGAGCTGTATGCTATTTTCAAGGCCCTGTGTTTTGTTTCGTCAGAGCAAAGTCGGTCAAGTGTTATCTTGACGGACTCGCTGAGCGCTCTGAACAGTATCCAAGATCCAGAACGTTAAGTTACGACAGATTAAGGGAGACGTTAAACCATGGGGTTCTTCCTGCAGGATTAACCGCACTGAGGAAACCGCCATCACACGCCTCCGTATAGGTCACTGTTGGTGGACCCATGGACACCTCCTTCGAGGAGAAGAGTCCCCTATCTGTGAGACGTGTAACACAGATTTGTCTGTGTTACACATTTTAACTGTATGTGTACAGTTCGAGGATGTCAGGGAGAGGTTAGGCCTGTGCTATGACCTGTCAGTTGCTTTAGGTGACGACAGAGTACTCATGGACAGGTTGATACTCTTCGTTGAGAGAATCGAACTTACTGTTTTATGTGTGAAGTCTTGCACCTTATTTTAATGTGTTTCTAGTTATTGACTGTGATATTCGATGGTAATTGGCCCCTTTACAGCCTCTTACCATCACCCTGAGTCTGTTCAAATTTTCGAACAGACTTTTTATATTATTTATTTGTGTTTGTCAGTGCAAGATTTCTTTTATTGAGTATGTGTAATTTTATTGATTTTATCTATTTATTAATTGTTTAATTTATTGTTTTTAAAATGTAGTATAGTCATTTAGATGGGCTGCGTTAGGCGCAAATAGCCTTTGTTGCTGTGCGCCAAAAATTTTAACTAACTATTATATATTTCAGATAGATTCGAAGTTAAATTGGAACTGTCTTATTACAGTAAAGCGTCAATTATCCGAACTAATTGGGACCAAGGATAGGCAAATAAACGATTTTTTCGGATACTCGATTTGATAAAAAAAAGAAAAATCAAGTACATACTTATGTTTTATTGTTTACATAAGTTATTCTGCCGCATTTGTTTAATTAACATCCCAACCTAACATAACTATTTTGAAAAGTAATCACTTAATTTCTTTTGAACCAGTACACACATTGTAGGGTGAGATTATGAGACCTGTTGCGTATAAGATTTCGGATAAGCGATGTGTCGGTTAATCGACGTTCGGATAATCAACGCTCTACTGTACTACTTTAATCAATAAAATTAGAAAATTTATTTATACATTTATTAATTGAAAAGTAAATGAAATTAAGTAATCTCAAAATTATATACTTCTAGATTAAATTAATCTTTAGTTAGTATACGGTATTCTTGTGTGGGGAGGAGCTGGCAAGATGTTAGTTAAAAAAATAAAAACCGCACAAAAAATGTCGAAAAATTTAAAAAATTATGTATGAAAAATGTTGGCGGTATCCAGAGAACTATTTATGGAACTTAATATTTTCACAATAAATCACTTAACCCAAAGGACTATATTGTTTATCTATTTATAGATGTATTTATAAAAATAAACTGCATCCTCATGATTTACTATTTCTGCGTATTCAACTAGACTGCAAAAAATCACAGTTATCTTATCCCGCTAATATTAAAAAGAAAGTCGGTCAATCTAATTTTCTTTTCTTCGTTCGTGTTTTGTTTAATTTCTTTGCTAATAAGGGCTCAGGAAATAATTTTCTGAATATGCTCTCTCGTAATCATAATCAATATATTGTTAAAATCAATTTCTACATAGTGTTTCGGAAGACTGCCTCAAAGAAATCCATCAAGGAAATGTTTATTACTTGTGAACTATCCCAATATGTAAGTTCTGGAAAATTTACTGTATAAATGCTGATAGATGAATATTCAGAGCAATAAATTGTAAACACAATAACGTCTTTTTATCTTGTAATTATGTAATTTAAATAGAAACAAATATTTATGTTCCTATTTTTACTAATACTTTTTTTGAGACTATTTTATTTTTTTCTCAAGGTTTCACAAGGAGCAACAAGATTGCCTATTTTATCTTTTTGTGATTCCTTGTGATTGTATTTTATTATTATTGCATTTTTTTTGTTTTTCAATTAATTTTTTAATGTGTATGTCGTGGCATTCTTGTGAATAAACATAAACATATGTTGAAAAATTCAACGTACCGTATAATTTATGGCAAGGCTAGATATATATAGGGTGGAATTGGTTTAGGTCTAAACCGCTGCCAGGCACTGCACTTCAGGCTTACCACAAGGTGGCACGTCACACACGAATGCCAGACAGGGTATATGGTCCTTATATACTGGAGATGTGCGGCAATGGCTAATGCATTATGCCTTTTAAATTCTTAACAATCCAAGCAAGCATGCATTTTGCACTCTATAGATCAAAGAGCTGGAAAATGATATGCAGGTTATAACCGATCAACGAATATTTGTGTAAACACTTTTGCAATTTTAACAAATTATTTATTTTATATGTCAAAATGCACTGAAAAAATTACATGTCAGTTTTATATTATTTTTCACATCCCTGACAACGCCGGTCAGTGGCGTCGCAACAGCTGCTGGTCAGTGGCGTCTCGTTATACACTCCCCTCAGTATTTCGTAAACGACCTCGTACGTAATTCTGGAAGAGGTAGAACTTGAGTAGCTCGGCAGTCAGGCGTCCGCGGCGTCTGTCCTCGGCTTGAAAGCTACTGTAATTACTTTGCGCGGCCGTCCTCTACCGCGTCCAGTGGTGGCTTTGTGCGACCTCTAGGGCGACTACTGGTGGCCTTAGTAGGGGTGTCCGTTGTTCGACGTGGGCGTCCACGTTTCCTTAGTGGACAAGTCAGTTCTGGGACCAGGGCAGCACAAAGCAGACGAATGGTAAACTCCAAGTGGTATCTCGACCGTTTTAGGTGAGGCTACTTGATAGCTGGTGGGAGATATTTGTATTGTGATGACGTAGGGATCATCTATTTTTGGTGCAAATTTCTGGAAGTACCCTAGTTGTACCTTGCTTAACGTATGGGTTGCGACTAACACTTTGTCTCCAACTGAATAAGTTATTTCAGCGTGCCTCTTCTCATCTCCGTATGCTTTTGAGTGGTCTTGTTTCCTCGTACACTTCTCTTGCCATTTTTAATACTTTGGCAAAAGTTCGCAGATGTGGTCCACTGGCATACTCTACAGGATGTTGATTGGGGGTCTCTCCTTGTATTAAAACTACCCCGACCGCATAATTGCTTGCGTCAGTTCTAAGGAAGTATTGTCTATCTGCATTAGCCTGCTGCAAAATTGGATCCGTTGTGATATATATCTTTCGTGCAGAGACATCCTGTAAGGAAGCATAGCTATCGACGTGTCATCGGTTAATTTGATAGCATGCTCCGTAAAAGGCGTCGTGCCAAGATTAGGTGATATTACGTAATTATATTCGGTAATCAAGGCATTTAATCTTGACTGTCTTTTATTAACGTCCTCGTCTACAACATGAAGACCGCTTTCGCAGCCAGCGTTAAGCGGTGATGAATTAATTAAAGGGGGTTCCTCTACGAACGATATTTGTTGTCTGGATCATCAAGTACCATGTACTGGCAGTAAAATCCAGAACAATACCTGCTGCATTGATGAAATCTGCGCCCAAGAGCGTATGGCTTTTAGTATATTCAGGTATTGCCACAAAAAAGGTAGGTATTGTTCTGTTTTCAACGACAAGTTCCACGTCATTATGCTCTATGTTAATGCGTCGGCTTTCACCATCAGCTAATCTTAGTTCAACATTTTATTCGGTGAATGGGTTTTGTTTTGATTGTACGAGGGCATATTGAAAACTAATGCCTCCATAGTCATAACTTTTAAAATGACGGGCCAGACCGTGTCAAAAGTGGTTTGCCATTTACCTTAAGTATCTGTACATAAGTCCTCCTAGCGGATATTCTCAGCAACATCGCGTTTGCGCATGACAGTTCTAAACATGGCGGCCGGCATGGATGTGCGGTTAAAACAACGAGCTGTCATTGAATTTCTTACTGCGGAGGGTGTAGCGCCCATTGATCTCCATAAGGTATCCGAAGGTTAAGTGCCGTCTACCGTGAGGCGTGTCTTGATGTGAGTACTGTTAGGAGGTGAGTAAGAACTGTGAAAGACGCAAGTCCTGCTAAAACGGGTGTCCATGATCAGGCATCGGGCATCGGACGCAGTGGCCGACCAGCTTCTGCATGTGGTGAAAGGCAGGTGGCTCTCGTGGATGAACTGGTTCGTGAGAATCGACGGTGTAAACAAACTGACATAGCCAACAGGGTGGGTATTTCACACGAAAGAGTACATCACATTAGCTGCAATGTGCTGCAGTACAGGAGAGCATGAGAGTAGTAGAGAACGCGCGGAGCACTGGAGAAGCTTGGGTTTCATGACGTTTTACCTCATCCACCTTATAGCCCAGATCTTGCGCCTTGTGACTTTTTCTTCTTTCCAAAGCTTAAGGAACATCTCAAGGGCAAGCGTTTCTCTTCGGATGAAGAGATGATAGCGGAGGTGGGGAAATGGTGCCGTGGGAAGTCTTTAGACTTTTTCCGTGACGGACTTGAAAAACTCGTACCACGTTGGCGTAAATGTATTACTGTCAATGGCGATTATGTGAAAAGTGAATATATCAGGGCGAGGACAGTTTATACTATTATTTCACATTTATGTGTAAACCATACATTAATTACTAATAACGTTATAGCCATGGAAGCATTAGTTTTCAGTATGCCCTCGTAATAATTGCCGTTGCTGAAATCCAGCAATACTACGTTTTGCACCTGTATCAATACATGCAATACCTTTTGCATTGCAAATTTGGATCTTCATCATGGGTCGACCTCTACTCATGTCATCGAGAGAGAAAATAGTGGAAAAATCAAGAGCGCTAAGAGATCCTGGAGGTTAGGAAGGCTTAATGCCTACAATTGGGACAATTGCTACGTACGTACCCTGTTGGCAAGCAAAACACACCAGCTGTGACTTGTCCTCTTGTCTAGCAGAAGATGTTGACTGTCGAGATTGTAGAGTTGACAGCGGCTTCATCGTAGCTGTTGACTGAAGGCTTGCATTCTTCCTGCAGTTTGCTTCAAGGTGATCAAAATTCTTGCAGAAACTGCATTTCGGGCGAAGTTTATTCTCTGACTTTCGAAAACCGTATTTGGCTGAATGCTAGTAGTCATAGTAACACGACCAGAACTATGAGACTGATCATATTTACGGCGTGATGCTTCCAGATCACGAGTACGCATGAGGAGAGAATCGAAATTGATAATTTCGGCACGCGTAATTCGTTTGCGAATATTTCTACGCAAAAGTCCATATACAATGTCCAATTGCATTTCTTCTGTCACCCAATATGGTAATTGCGCTATAAGGTAACGTATGCGACAGACAAAAAGTTCAGTTGTTTCACTGCCAGTTTGTTCTCGCGAGAAAATTTCTCTGAGAATCTGGGGCAGTGGCAACTTCCTAGAATACGAGTCGCGCATTGCCTTAACAGCGTGATTAAAGTCAGTGATGGTTAAGTTTAACCCCCCTCCACCAGGTGGCGGCGACACCTTCGAGGGGAATAGGTAATCCGCGCAACGCATTTGCGTCTCTAACATTAGCCCAGTCTTTGAACGTTAATACTGCGTCCAAAAATGCGTCAACATTGGCATCTAACGAACCGTTAAAACGCGCAATTCACTTGAAAAAGTTACCGCTTGCACTATGAGGTGGTGGATTCGCGCTTCTATGGTTTACGCTTCGTTCACACAGACGGTTTATCAGTTCACTAAATTGCTCGTCTGAAAGGGTGATGGACGGATTCGAGACTTCCTCTTGTCTACGTGGCATTTTCTTGTCTACACCTCAAAACTTGTCAAAAATTGAAAAATATTAAACACTTCAAATATCCACTAAACGTACAGGTTTGATCTTCGACCTCACGTTGGGCAGCCAAATATAACAGATCAACGAATATTTGTGTAAACACTTTTGCAATTTTAACAAATTATTTATTTTACATGTCAAAATGCACTGAAACAATTACATATCAGTTTTATATTATTTTTCATATCCCTGACAACGACGGTCAGTGGCGTCGCAATAGCTGCCGGTCAGTGGCGTTTCGTTACAAGGTATGAATAATGTCAAGTTTCGGCTCGAAGTACGCCCATAATGAGAACCATAAGCTTGATTCTGCGTTCCGGGTACTTTTGCCGAAACGCAGACAGAAGGTCGAAGTATTCCTCTCCATTTTGTACCCCTTTTAGAGACTTATTATTTTCTGCAGAACACGAAAATTCTATTACAAACCTCTCTCGTGTTTTATGGTCCAGCAGGACTATTTTTGACTTTGTTATTTGAAGCGGTCGAGGAGTGGGAATGGAGTAATTCAAGTATTTGTGCCATCTGGAATATATCCCCTCCACTATATCCCCTGGAACATATTAATATTCGAGTTGTGGCAATTCCATAGTGTTATCACAAGTGGTTGCTGATCACGCATAGAGCAGCATTGTGCCCATAAACTTAGTGTTACATGGCGTAGAAGGGACATGCGGATAAAAAATGCGTCAGGGTTTTGGTGCGTAGTAGTTTTTATAATACTCGGAAATTTTTTTCAATTCTTTAAACAAAGTGTGAGGTTTCACTACACTTGTATGCAGTGTTCTTATCTTACAAAACGTTATGGAATTTACATTTACACTTAGTATTGAATTATAAATAATAACTAACTGATTGCATAAATCTTTAGCGATGTTATTTGTATAAGGCCCGGTCTTTCCACCTTCAGATAAAGTTCCAGGTAACTATCTGACAGATATTGTTATTTGTAACTTCAACTGCTGAATAAATGTCAATACCAGTCAGTGAATCCAATACGTCAGTCTCATTATCTGTTAGATAACTATCCGATAGATACATTTATATAGAAAGAAGGGATGACATTTACTCAGCAGATGAAGTTATAAATAACATTATCTGTCAGATAGTTACCTGGAACTTTATCTGAAGGTGGGAAAACCGGACCTAAGAGGAATTGTTTGAAATTAAACTATTAAGTTCGAAGTTCGATATTTCAATTTTAATTGAAAAACAGTATAATTTTAAAAGAATATACAAATGTGTAGTTTTTATACATCAATATTTTTTCTATAATGGTGATTTTTATGTTTTATATATATTTTAGTTGTATTTTGACGAAATCGACGATTTGTTTAGATGAATTTATAAATTACAGGCAACCGTTTTTAGAATATTTTGGGAATTTATTGTAAATGTGATATATAAATAACTATAAATACATATTTTTAAATAAACATTGTCTTTTATTTTTACATATGTATTTCTTTCAATACGATTACAACACATTACAAACAATACTTTAAGCATTACTTTTTATATAAAAATGAAAATAAGAAGACAGGCGCAATTATCGGCAGAATAATAAAGATGTGTGGCTGAAAATTCCTGTCAAGTTTAATTCATATTGTTTAAGGAATGTAAAATAAAGCAAATTGCTGTCTTCTTATTTTCAATCACTTTTGTATTATAATCTTTTATCTATATTATCCTCGTTTTCTGTGGTAAAATTTGTTGAACGCCGTTTAATTGTCATTTTAACAGTAACACAAAATATATACGTAACGCCATTGAATGTAAAGACAAATTATTAATGTTAAAATATTTTTTTATTTATTTTTTTTATTTTATTTGTTTATAGACACATCAGCATCTATGGCTATTAGTGTCTCTGCCATAATTGTGCATATTGTTTAACATTTGCTATGATTTACATTTAACATGATATGAATTACTTATTATACATTTTTGGTTGAGTTTATTATTTTTTATTGTAAAAATTGATGTTTTTTAGGTAGTCCAGTATGTATCTGGTCATAATCGGGTCTTGTTTTAGGGCTTCTTTTAGGTCTTGTGTATTCTGTGAATGGTCCGTACGGGCTGAAAAAGTTGTCAATCAATCAGTACGTGTCTTACTGTCAGGGGTTAGTCGCAGGTCTCGCAAAGCTTGCTGTGTAATCCAGCCATTATGTGTTCGTGGGTATGTTTCGTATGTCCAATTCTCAATCTGGACATTGATTTGTTCACGTCTGTTGTTTTCGATTATCCATGACCGAATGTCTTCTTTTATCGTACGTAGTTTGTTTTCTGTAGTGCTTACCCACTTGCTGAGTCGGGTCTGGTAAAGCCTGTTTTTTATGGTCTGTTTTATGAGCGTTATGTTCGGGAGAATCTGTAGGACCTCCTCTTCTGTGGGGTTGGATATGGCTGCTGAGTTTGCTGCTTCGTTGCCCTCTATGCCTACATGTCCTGGGGTCCAGATGAAAACTACAGTTTTACCAAGTGTTGAAATGCTGTGCACTTTGTCCTAGATTTTCTGGATGGTGGGATCCTTACTGTAGTTGTTTCTTAGCGCCAAGATTGTGCATAGTGAGTCAGAACAGATAGCATAGTGCTGGTCGTTGGTCCTGTGTACAACATTCAGGGTTCTTGATATTGCTTCAGCTTCAGTTTGGTGGATGCCGACTGTGATTGGAAGATGGTACGATCTAGTGCTGTCATCTGTTACCATAGCGATGTTGCAGGTGTTTTCTGTCTTTGATGCATCAGTGTAATAGAAGTGATGTGCGACGTATTTTTCTTTTATTGCGTTGAAACTGTTGACAATTTGTTGTGCTGAAGTGCTGGCTTTTTTATATTGTTGAATTTCAATTTTTATATAGAGTTCGGTGAGTAGCTAAGGGGGAGTTTTGTAGAAAGAGGAGGGTTGGGGTTTTGGGATTTGTGTATTAAATATTTGTAGGACATTGCTAATATACTGCTGGGTTTTGTTTTTGAATTTCGTTTCCAGTTCGTTACCCTGGCCTGCGCTTTTGAATATGGTGTTATAAGCAGGGTTTTGCGGTTTCGCGGCCAAGTTAGTGACGTACATCATAGCTAGTTTTTGCCGTCTTTCTTGAAGTGTTGGTTCGCCTGCTTCAATTCAAGATACTAGCTATGGGGCTGATTCTGTAAGCGCCCGTGGCAATTCTGATAGCTGCATGGTGTATTGTGTCCAACTGTTTTAGTATTTGTCTTGCCAGCTGTAGCGTAGACTAAGCATCCATAATCAATCTTTGAAAAGATTAGTTTTTTATACACTTTCAGCAATGTTAGTTTGTCCGCTCCCCATGTCTGGTGTCCTAGTGTCTTTATTATATTTAGTCTCCTTGTGCAGTCTGTCTTCAGTTGGTTGACGTAATTTTTCCAGTTGAGTTTTTTGTTTATTGTAACGCCAAGGAATTTGATATTGTCGGTGAAATTGATTGGAGTGTTGTTCAGTGATAGTATTGGGTTTTGGTGATTGTGAAGTCTGGTGAAATGCATGGCCTTAGTTTTTTCAGTTGAGAAAGTGAAACCAGTAGTTTTGGCCCAGAGCTGGATGGCCTCTATTGCTTCTTGTAATAGTCGTCTGATGTTTTTTACATTAGTTCCTTTGCAATATATGACAAGGTCAACAGCGTGTATCAATATTTGGACTGGTTTTTTAATGTTGGCGCTGATTTTGTTCATACAGATGAAAAAGAGTGTGACACTTAACACTGAACCTTGCGGTACACCATTTTTGTGCATTTTTTTCAGTTGAATAGGTATTACTGACGCGGAATTTTTTGTTGGTTATTAAGTTTTTGAAAATATTAATTAAGTGTCCGTTCAGTCCGTAACTTTTCTGTTCATTGAGAATTTATCTTCGCCAAGCTGTTGGGAAGGCATTTTGTATGTCGAAGAATATCGCACAAAGGTATTGTCCGTTTCTAAAACCTGCTTGTGTGTTGTTGAAAATGTTATTTTTTTCAATAAACCACACTAATCTTTTGTTAATAATTTTTTCAAAGAGTTTACTGATGGTGTTTGGAAGGGCAATGTGTTGGTCCTGTAATTATTGACGTGAGTTTTGATTTTGTTTGGCTAGGCAATTGGAATAATTTCTATTTCTTTCCAGGAGTCTGGGAAATCGTTTTTAAACCAGATATGATTAAAAATAAACTTTAGTTTTTGTATTGCTACCGATGGTAGGTTTTTCAAGAATTCAAAAGGAATTTTATCCGGGCCTGCGCTTTTGTTATTTTTTAGTTCTTTTAGAGCTGCATCTATTTCTGTTGTCGAAATCTTCTCGTTAATTTGTTGCTCAGAGTCCTCAACGAGTAGTGGGGTTTCTTCCACGCTGGATCTGTATTGTAGGAATTCTTGACTATAATTCTGATCGCTGTTTCCTTTGGTTCTGTAATGAAGGTTGTTCCGTCTTTAAATGCAGGTATTAAAAAGCTCTGCTTTGTGCCACTAATTCTTTTAACCTTTTTCCATATCTCGTTTAAGGGCGTGTCTTTTGTTAGGGTGTTCACGTATTTCTTTCAGGAATTCTTTTTACTCTCTGTTATTATTCTTCTGGCTATTGCTTTGGTTTTTCTAAATTCTATTAGGTTTTCCGTAGTGTTATGTTTTTTAAATTTATTTAGGGCTTTCTTTGCGTTTCTTGTCGCTTTGTGGCAGTCAGAGTTCCACCATGGTACTGACTTTTTGGGGTTGCTATTTTTGTATCCTATTGTTTGTTCTGCTGCACTTTTTAAATGATCGGTGAACTTTGTAATCATATTTGTTGTGTTTTGGTCTTCGTTAAGTTTAATCTCTCATCTCTCTTTTACAGTCATCTACCTATTTCAGTCAGGGAACTAAAACTTGAGATATTCAAAAAAAAAATAAGATCGATCCTGACAGAGAATTGCCTATATAGCACCGACGATTTTTTCAATCTCTTTCTATAACACGTGAGGCAATATATTCCGGTTACTGATCATAGTCGTCAAGTTATTTTTTATAAACTCCATTTACCGTAACTCTGAAATGACGTCACATTTGAAAAACTCACCTTGTTGCCAATTCGTAAAGTGTCAAAAAAAGTTAGGTTATATCGAACAACTTGTAAAAATATATTGAAAACCAATATTTCCTATGGAGGAAAAGAATTAATGTAAATTATGATGCACAGCAGTTCTTTCTAACCGATTTGTCGCGAAATTTATGGTTTATATTATATTAAGTGTGTAATGTAGTATTTAAAAAAAAATAAATAAATTTCAGTGTATAAGAATCATCAGAAGTATTTGTTTTTAGAAATGTGTCGTGTTCTGTTAATACAATATACTTTAATTTTTCGCCTGGTGTCACATTGACACAGCGGGTTCGGGAAGCAAACGCGGAGTGTTCCGAGTCACACTGTTTAACTCCAGACCGCTCGAATAAACCCGTTTAAATCTTTTCTCGAACGCTCCGAGCTTGCTTCCTGAACCCACTAAATGATATCGGAAAGCAATGATAAAGAGTCAAATTTTTTATTATTCGAATAGAAATTTTTGAATTTCAGATGTTAGATACAATTTTGGTTCGAATAATGAATATTCAAATATTATTTCCAGTCAAACAGTTTATTGCCGCTAGCTGCAAGTGTAAATTTCATGAGTATGCTAAAATTACTTTTAGATGATAATAAACCGTTCTACGTAACAGACCTGTAGGTTAAAATTACAAAAAAACAGAACGTAACAAATGTAAATAGAACATATTTTATTAATCATATACAATATTTGTTTATCGACCAAGATACAAAATTAAATATTGTTTTTGTTCACTTACATTACAAATTATAAAACCTTTTAAAATATATAAACACAATATACAGATAAAAGTACGTTATAGAAATATCACCCATCATATTTGATATCTATTACTCTTTTATAAGTTTTAAAAAACCCTTAAAGTTTGGTCTGAATCGCTCTGTAAGAAATGGTAGTTTACTAAGGTACCATTGCAGTTTTAAAAAATTAACTACCAATATCTCGAAAACTGTTGCTACGATCAAGCTAAAATTTTATATCTAATACTCTTTTATAAGTTTTAAAAAACCCTTAAATTTTGGACTCAAACGCTCTGTTAGAAATGGTAGTTTACAAAGGTACCATTGCAATTTTTAAAAATTTACTCTACCAATATCTCGAAAACTGTTGGTACGATCAAGCTAAAATTTGATATCTACAACTCTTTTATGTGTTTTAAAAAACACTTAAATTTTGGACTCAAACGCTCTATTAGAAATGGTAGTTTACTAAGGTACCATTGCAATTTTTAAAAATTTACTCTACCAATATCTCGAAAACTGTTGGTACGATCAAGCTAAAATTTGATATCTACAATTCTTTTATGAGTTTTAAAAAACATTTAAATTTTGGTTTCAATCGCTCTGTTAGAAATGGTAGTTTACTAAGGTACCATTGCAATTTTTAAAAATTAACAACCAATATCTCGAAAACTGTTGCTACAATCAAGCTAAAATTTGATATTAATTGAACGATTTGGGGAAGTTCCATTAGACCACGTCTTGGATCGTCCTTTTTATATTTAAAACCTATATTTCTTAAAATCTTCCAAAGGGAAGTCTTTCCACCATCATACGTAATTTTATATTAATAGTGTCGACAGTAACATGCTCTCCTAAAATAAAATTAATTTATTAAGAGTCCTCACGTAGAGATGTTATGTCCTTACTATTACGGTACATCTCATAAATTACATTACGTATCCCAACTGTTGTAAAATTGTCTAATTCTACAACAGATTTAGTATGTGTTCGTTTCTTTTTCGGGCTACTGACAGTTTCATTTCTTGCTTGTTGTACTGCCATTTTATTTATTTTAGAAATACTGACATCTAAAGTAGCTGCAACTCTAAAAAGTTAATTAACAATTATTTGTAGAAATATATTCAAGTGAAAAGACCATAGATATAAACTAAATTTTATATTTACTCACATCTCTGACACATTTCACATCCATTAAAGGTCCACCATTGTCTCGCTCTCTTTCAAAATAATTAATAAGAGACAAAACCATCCTTTGAGCACGGCTACTAAGAGCTTTGGGCATTTTTACTTTTAAATTACAAATATATTTAAAAAGTATAAAATATAACCTCACTTAATTTCTCACTAAACGTCAACCTGACGTTAAAATAAGGATTGAACTATCCAATTTAAAACCGACAACATTGTATAAAATTATCAACATAAAATAAATAAATGTACTAACTGAGTTATGGATTGATGTTGATTAAAACATATCATAACGTTGGTACTTAAATAAACCAAGTGTGACGTCATCTCACGTTTATTGTGAATGTAGTTTAACACTTTTTTTTTATTATATTTTTCTTTTATTCATTAATTTATTAATTTCTTATTTATATAAATTTTGATTTTAATATGTCTTGATTTTATTTTATTTTATTTTATTTTGACTTGTATAAACATTTGTTTTAATGTAATAACCTAATTTCTGTGACGTCATATTTTTAGCTCATATTTTTAGCTCTTTTAATTATTTGACTAAGTTAGTTTAATTTATTTTTGTAACATTTTAATTTTAATTTTAATTTTAATTTTAATTTTAATTTTAATTTTAATTTTAATTTTAATTTTAATTTTAATTTTAATTTTAATTTTAATTTTAATTTTAATTTTAATTTTAATTTTAATTTTAATTTTAATTTTAATTTTAATTTTAATTTTAATTTTAATTTTAATTTTAATTTTAATTTTAATTTTAATTTTAATTTTAATTTTAATTTTAATTTTAATTTTAATTTTAATTTTAATTTTAATTTTAATTTTAATTTTAATTTAATTTTAATTATCTTTTATTGATAAGTTTTTGATTTTAATATGTTATGTTGTAATGTCTTGATTTTATATTGATTTTGACCTGTGTAAACATGCTTAATGTAATAACACCAATAAATATTATTATTATTATTATTATTATTATTATTAATCTTTGCAATCGGTTTTCTACCGCATCCTTGTATTCGTCCCATTTTGCTTCATCTATATTTCAGTTTAATAACTCTAGGCGGGGTTTGGTTGTTCCCGTATCCAATTTTAATCGGAAAGTGATCACTGCCATGCAGGGTCGGAAGTGTTTCCCAGTTTATCCTAGTACTTATTCGTGAGTCGCATATGGTGAGGTCGATGGCTGAGAAATTTTCGTTCCTTTGACAAAAATATGTAGGTGATCCATCGTTTAAAATAGTGTCATGCTCAAAGAATTTTTCAATTAGTATGCCCCTGGTGATGGTATCTAAGGACCCCCACACTGGGCTATGGGCATTGAAGTCTCCGCACAGTATGTAGGGTTTGGGTAGCTGATTTACTAGGTTGTTTAATTGAGCTTCGGTTATTATATGGTTTTAGGGAGGTAGATGTTGCACAAGGTGATTTCCATTGGGATATATGTTTTAATGGCGACCGCTTCTAGTTCAGTGTTGAGTATCAACTGGTCTGCAAAGTTGTATTTTTCACCAGTATGGCGACACCACCGCTTGCCTTCTGTAAGTTGTTTCTGTCTTTTCTGTAGAGGGTGTACTGATGTGATGTTGCTTGTTTATCTGGTTTTAAGTTGGTTTCTTGTAAGCATACATAATTTGGTTGTTCTTGCGCTATAATCATATGAATTTCCCCCAAGTGTGCGAGGTACCCGTGACAATTCCACTGAATTATTTTTGCAGCCAATTTGGTTCTTAATGTGTTATGGTTCTTCGACAATTATGTGTTGTTCTAGTTTATGTATGGTGCGTATAAGTCGTGCTTTAACGGTTTTGGTTGTTACTTCGCTACGAAGCTTACTCATTGTTTCTATTAAGATTTGTGTTAAAGGTCGTTATAATTTTGGGCTTATTCTATGAAGTTTTGAAACTGAATCATAGTTAACTTATTTTTTTCAAAAATATGTTGACTAGGATTATAACCAGTCTTCAGTTGATGTTCCTGGGCTCGTGGATCTGGTTCTTCTATTTTTAGCTGGTTTTTGAATTTTGCTATGGTTGTCATTTTCTAGTTCTATTTGGTTGTTTTCATGTTGATTCTAAACTGTCAGAGTTGCTCAAATTTCGTTTTTATTGTAGTATGTGTTGTTGACATTGCTGTTGTTTTTCTGGTTCTGGTTCTGTGGTTCTGTGGTTCTGTTGTTCTGTTGTTCTGTTGTTCTGTTGTTCTGTTGTTCTGTTGTTCTGTTGTTCTTGTTGTTGTTCTTGTTGTTGTTCTTGTTGTTGTTCTTGTTGTTGTTCTTTTTGTTGTTTTTGTTGTTGTTCTTGTTGTTGTTCTTGTTGTTGTTCTTGTTGTTGTTCTTGTTGTTGTTCTTGTTGTTGTCCTTGTTGTTGTTCTTGTTGTTGTCCTTGTTGTTGTTCTTGTTGTTATTCTTGTTGTTGTTCTTGTTGTTGCTCTTGTTGTTGCTCTTGTTGTTGCTCTTGTTGTTGCTCTTGTTGTTGTTCTTGTTGTTGTTCTTGTTGTTGTTCTTGTTGTTGTTCTTGTTGTTGTTCTTGTTGTTGTTCTTGTTGTTGTTCTTGTTGTTGTTCTTGTTGTTGTTCTTGTTGTTGTTCTTATTGTTGATCTTGTTGTTGTTCTTGTTGTTGTTCTTGTCGTTGTTCTTGTTGTTGTTCTTGTTTTTGTTCTTGTTGTTGTTCTTGTTGTTCTTGTTGTTGTTCTTGTTGTTGTTCTTGTTGTTGTTCTTGTTGTTGTTCTTGTTGTTGTTCTTGTTGTTGTTCTTGTTGTTGTTCTTGTTGTTGTTCTTGTTGTTGTTCTTGTTGTTGTTGTTGTTGTTGTTCTTGTTGTTGAAAAATTATACGTGCCGTGCGATATTTTAAAGTAGAGATTTTGAGTAGAGTGCCGTGCAATTTATGTAGAGAATTTATTAAAAGAAAAGTTTTTATGAAACAATACAAGTGACATGAGTATATCACTCATGTCACTTGTATTGTATAACTTAAAAATAATATAACTTAAAAATATTTCTAATTGACTTACTAACTGACGGAGTTGATAGATAAAGGTGACACTTTTAATGAAAATTACTGGATGTTTTTTAGAACACGATTTCAGGAAAAATTATTTGGTTTAATCAATAATCACTATTAACATTTATTTTTTAAAAACTGTTACAGTGCCACGAAGCAAACAAGAACCTCGGAAAATATGTAAACTAATTTGAAAATTTTTAGGCTTCACCAATTAGGGATCACTGATAAGTACTGATTTTACGCTTTATTTGTATAATTTGTTCTTGATATAATTCAAGTTGACTTGAATTTATAACTCAAAATTGATTTGTATTTATAACTATTATTAATATTTATATATAATAGTTCACACTTATTTTACTATTTGGTAAAATTTCGCGCGAGTGTAATATGTCGTTGAGTGTACTTGAAAAATGCATAGAACGCTATATACGCCCACCCAGGGATTTTGTTTGCTTCGACCGACTGTAGATAACACCCATTAACCCTCTCAGTTATACACTAATAATTACACTATATTTTATAAGATACTAAATATAAGTAAAGGTCCATATAAAGAGTTTAACTATAAAAATGTTTTTTTTTACGTCTATACGGTTATAGAATACAGTTCTATAGTATACAGTTATAGAATAATAATACAACACAATGCTCTGAAAAGAGTCCATACAAAAATAAAATAGCACAAAACCAGAACGTAAACAAACAACATTAGCCGTCACAATATGGCCGCAGATGTTTGGCGTGGGGGCAAGGTCATACGCAAACATTATCTCCCTACCTCCCGGTTAAGCCAGATAGCCAAGATCAGGATGTACCGAACATGTGTAGAGAATGGCATTTTATGTACCCAATTTCGTTACAAACGTTCGAGAAAAAAAGTCCACGAAAAACGTTGCGTTGTCGAATCGTTATGATTTTTTTACAAAATAGTAATAGGGTGCAACTATTATTACATATTTTTCATTTGTTTCTTGGTCTTAGTTCCCTCGCAACTTTTTTTAAATTATTGCAGGTTATATAACAGTTTGGTGCCTGTAGATTGATTTACTAAATACTCTTTTCTAATTTTTCTGGAACAGTGAGAGCTCATTTCCAAAGAGTTTTAGTTGGTATGGTGCCCAAGGATGACGAATAGACGTGTGTTCTAGCTGAGAACGTCAGGTTTAACTATCCAAAATAGATCTCTAAAAATTGTCAAGATGAATGAGCGTTGCTTTGTTATTAACAAACACATTGAACATTATTTGAAAAGACAAACAACAGATCACTGGTATCGGAATGTCAAAATAAAATGATAAATATAATATAATTGACAATGAGTTGAAAGTTGAAAGTTTGTTGAGTACAGCAACTCTGTAACCATGATGACAGATGGTGAGTTATAGTGACAGATTAATGATGATGATGATAATAAGGCACTGTGTGTGCAGCGACACATAGACGGTCTCTGAACTTTTTGTACTGTAGACAACCTGTAATGAAATAAACTGATAGATAGTCACTGAGTATCTGAGCTTGTTGATCTAGTCTCTGAGTTCGTGGTAGAGAAATGATATGATAACAAATAGTCTCTAAGCTTTCAAATCACGACTTATACTTTTCTTCTGGAGAGTTTTTTTTAAGCCAATATTTATTCTTACTAAACTCCATTGGTTAATTTAAGTACCAACATTATGATATGTCAATCCATAACTCAGTTAGTACATTTATTTATTTAAGTTGGTAAATTTTTCCAATGTTGTCAGTTTGTAATTGGATTGTTCAATCGTTATTTGTCAGGTTGACATTTAAGTGCTTATTTAGTGAGGTTATATTTTATTATTTTTTTAAAATTTTAATGTAATAAAAATGTCCAAAGCTCTTAGTAGCCGTGCTCAAAGGATGGTTTTGTCTCTTATTAATTATTTTGAAAGATAATTAATTTGATTTTAGGAGAGCATGTTACTGTCGACACTATTAATATAAAATTACATGAAAGGGGTACCTTAGTAAACTACCATTTCTAACCGAGTGATTAAGACTAAAATTTAAAGGTTTTTTAAAACTCATAAAAGAGTAGTAGATATCAAATTTTAGCTTGATCGTATTAATAGTTTTCAAAATATTGGTCGAGTTAATTTTAAAAAACTGCAATGATACCTTAGTAAACTACCATTTCTTACAGAGCGATTGAGACCAAAATTGTAGGATTTTTTAAAACTCATAAAAGAGTATTAGACATCAAATTTTAGCTTGGTCGAAGCAATAGTTTTTGAGATATTGGTAGAGTAAATTTTTAAAAATTGCAATGGTACCTTTGTAAACTACCATTTCTAACAGAGCGTTTGAGTCCAAAATTTAAAGGTTTTTTAAAGCTCATAAAAGAGTTGTAGATATCAAATTTTAGCTTGATCGTAGCAATAGTTTTCGAGATATTGGTAGAGTAAATTTTTAAAAATTGCAATGGTACCTTTGTAAACTACCATTTCTAATAGAGCGTTTGAGTCCAAAATTTCAGGGTTTTTTAAAACTCATAAAAGAGTATTAGATATCAAATTTTAGCTTGATCGAAGCAATAGTTTTTGAGATATTGGCTGAGTTATTTTTTAAAAATTGCAATGGTACCTTAGTAAACTACCATTTCTAACAGAGCGTTTGAGTCCAAAATTTAAGGGTTTTTTAAAGCTCATAAAAGAGTATTAGATATCAAATTTTAGCTTGATCGTAGCAATATTTTTGAGATATTGGTAGAGTTAATTTTTTAAAACTGCAATGGTACCTTAGTAAACTACCATTTCTTACAAAGCGATTGAGACCAAACTGTAAGGGTTTTGTAAAACTCATAAAAGAGTAATAGATATCAAATATGATGAGTGATATTTCTATAACGTACTTTTATCTGCATATTGTGTTTGTATATTTTAAAAGGTTTTATAATTTGTAATGTAAGTGAACAAAAATAATATTTAATTTTGTATCTTGGTCGTTAAACAAATATTATATATGATTAATAAAATATGTTCTATTTACATTTGTTACGTTCTTTTTTTTGTAATTTTAACCTACAGGTCTGTTACGTAGAACGGTTTATTATCATCAGATGCAAACGAAAAGTAATTATACTCATGAAATTTGTACTTGCAGCTAGCGGCAATAAACTGTTTGACTGGAAATAATATTTGAATATTCATTATTCGAAACAAAATTGTATCTAACATTTGAAATTCAAAAATTTCTATTCGAATAATAAAAAATTTCATTCTTTATCATTGCTTTCTGATATCATTTAGTGAGTTCAGGAAGCAAGCTCGGAACGTTCGAGAAAAGGTCTAAACGCGTTTATTCGAGCGGTCTGGAGTTAAACAGTGTGACTCGGAACACTCCGCGTTTGCTTCCCGAACTCACTGTGTCAATGTGACACCAGGCGAAAAATTAAAGTAAATTGTATAAAAAGTATTAAAAGAACACGACACATTTCTAAAAACAAATATTTCTGATAATTCTTATACACTGAAATTTAATTTATTTTTTTTAATACTACATTACACACTTAATATAATATAAACCATAAATTTCGCGACAAATCGGTTAGAAAGAACTGCTGTGCGTCATAATTTACATTACTTCCTTTCCTCCATAAGAAATATAGGTTTTCAATATATTTTTAGAAGTTGTTCGATATAACTTTTTTTGACAGTTTACGAATTGGCAACAAGGTGAGTTTTTCAACTGTGACGTCATTTCAAAGTTACCGTAAATGGACTTTAACAGATATTGGTACATGGTTGGTTTTGCGAAAGATCAATTCTGCGCCCAAATTTCTCTATTTGCAGATTATGAATTAGGTCAGCGTTTCCCAAAGTGTGAGTCGCGACGCGGCACCGGGTCGCAGAAAAATTTTGCCGGGTCGCGAAAAAAATTGTAAAAACACAAAAAAGATTTTTTTTTGTACATATTATTTTTTTTTACGTCAGTTAATCACTAGACTAGTATGTATTTGTGCTCTTTATTACTATACTATATTCTTTATTACTATACTATACTCTATATTACTATTTATTACTCTTTATTACTATAAAGCTACTGCTTTAAAATAAAATTTGTTTTGTAAATAAATGTTTTTTTCATAAGGTGGGTCACGAAAAATTAGTATGGAGTAAACGGCTGTTGCTAGTAGTAACAATGCTGTTGGTGGTGTGAAGGATACAGTTGCGTCTGAAGAACATTCCACGTTTTTAGTTAATCTAGCTAAACTAATTTTGGGAATAAACTACACTTATTAAATAATTTAATAATAAGCTTATTAAATATAAAATTATTTATTTACTGTATAAATTGGAAGGGTATCTCGCTCATTGCATTTATTTATACTTGCTGAAGTGAGCCATTATTTCATTTCCTATTACTTTTTTAGTTTTTTGAGCACTACTCTACAGTTTTTGACGGTTCTTAATATCTGATTATTGTTCCTATGTTAAACAAGGTTACTACTTTAATACTGAACTATTCCACATTTCATATTTATGTATATTTCTACTTTTATATATATTTATATTTCTTACTTTTTTTTTGCATTTTCTGCTGTAAATATATTCTATATGGTTATATGTTGATATGTATATTTGTGTATATGTAAGGAAGTGTACATGCACATGTATGTACACATGCTGGCATAATCAGTCTAGATTTCATATGGTTGATTTTCACACGTAAAATTTGTGTTTAAATATTTGAAATTTTTCTCTACAGAATCTATGTATTCTTTTATAGTGAAATAAAACATTATTATTATTATTATTACTCATTTACTTTATATGAGCGTTACTCCGAGCTGATATTCGTCGTTTACGTCGCCGATAGGGCATCAAGAGGAAAATATTTGGGATTAGATATCCTTCAAGACTTTTACCGTGGCCCTATTCGCTACTTAGATCTTCCCCGGCTCAACCAACCCTTGTGTTGCCCTTGTATAAGAACAGTCCCTCAAGGTGGATTTCGAAGGATAATCCTTCGAAAATAAAAATCGAAGACCTGTGTGGGGCAGTGACACCTACCGCTTCTATCACACCCTGTACAACTCGATATAGATTTTTTTAAATTCAAGTTTTTTCATTTCATTTTCATTTCATGTTTAAAATTAGTACTTATTTATACAGGATTAATAGAATGTCGAAACGGTACGCTGACCACGTGGACTTCATATATGTATCGGAGGTCTAGAAACAGATAACTTATCTTCTATGCCCTTGTACGCCACCTAATCATTGAGAACCTATTATTTATTTATTATTATATTGTAAAGTGTTCGGGTTCTTCACACAAAACGCTATAGATATATTTATTTATTTACCACAATACAATACAATTAAATCGTTTACAGTCAGTCAAGGAAAATCAAGCAAATAGTGTAGATTTACACTAAAAGAGTTACACATAGATACAATTGTTACTTAAATCAGACACAAAAAAAACTAATGATAATCTAAAAATTTTCATCAAAATATTCGGACACAGAGTACAATGGATTTTGAATTAACATCCTTCTCAAACGCATCAAATTTATTTTGGGATAAAAGTATTACTTACTCTGGCAATTTATTAAAGAATTAATAGCGTAGTAGGTAGTGCTATTTTTGAAGTTTGATAGACGGCAGAATTTAGGATATATATCATCCTGTATATAGTATAATGACTATGAATCTCATTAAACGATTTAAAGTCGTTTTTATTTTTGTAAAAAAAATTTAAACAAGCAAAAATGGTGTGTGTATGCAGAGTCATAATTTGCAATGATAAAAAAGAATTTTAACAGTCTACTCTGTAAGAAATGCCGTCAATGATTTTCACAGCGCGTCTTTGCAATGCAAAAATTCTATCAGCAGAGAACGAGTGTCTCCATGCTAAGAGAGTATAAGAAATATGTGATTGAAAAAGTGAGTAATAAGCTACTTGGAGCATATCTTTAGTCACTATGTCCACAAGATTTCTCAGTAAGAAAATTGTTCTACATAGCTTACCACTCACATAATCAACATGGTGTTTCCAATTTAATTCCTTGTCAACATATACCCCTAAAAATTTAATAAAGCCTGGACTCTCAAATGTATACTTTCTTAAAGAAATAACCATACTTTCACATTTGTTTGTGTTTAGAGACAACATGTTTGCCGCAAACCAATTGCTAGCATCGTTTAAATGTAAATCACTGTTAATAATTTAATCGCTAAATGATATGGATCTGGAAATGATTGTAGAATCATCGGCATATAAAACTGTTTAAATTTTATATGCCGAAATTGTTTAAAATGATGGAAAGTCATTAATGTATATTAGAAATAGAAGCGGTCCGCTTCTCGGTCCGAGGATCGAACCCTGTGGTACTCCAAATTCCAACGGCAAGATATCTGATTGATTGTTATTATCAGCAGCATATTGATTTCTGTTTGCTAAGTAAGATTGTTTTAAATGCTGACTATTCTCATTGAAACCATATTTTTTAATTTTGCTAACTAATAAATCATGCGGCACACAGTCAAAGGTTTTACTTAAGTCCAAGAAAGTTGCCATGCAAAATTCTTTAGATTCGAGAGTGTCACATACCTCTTCTAAGAAATCTAGTATGGTATCAGTTGTTGATCTGTTTGAACGAAACCCGAATTGAGAAGAATTTAACAATTTAATTATTCCCTTCTAAGAAAGAAACAATCTGTTTATATATAAAAATGTAATATATCTTTGACAGAACTAGTCATAGTGATATGGGGCGATAGTTATTTAATTCTTCTATTTAATCTTTTTTATGAAGAGGGAGGATTTTTGCTATTTTTAAGACATCAGGAAAACAACTTGATTCTATGCATCTATTTATAACTTTTCTTAAGGGCACAATTATGGCATTCTTAACAGTTTTAATAAAGTTGGTATTAATTTTATAAATATCCCATGTATCGCTATTTTTTATAAAATTTATGATGTCTCTCACGGTATTATATGATATTGATTGAAATTCGAAATTGACATTACTCAAATTTAAGAACAGGAAGGATATAGCTGAAAAATTAATTTTGGGAAGTTTTTCATTTAATTTTTTAGCGTTATTTACGAAGTGTTCATTGAAATCATTAGGAGATAAGTTGGTACTCATAGCTTGTTTGGTATTAGATTTACCTCTATTGATGTTAATGACTTTCCATACATTTTTAGCATATTTTATAAAAGTTGAATATGCAATAATTTTAGCATTTTTTATCTCACTTCGGTATTTTAATCTGTATTTGTTGAGGTCTGTGTGCGTTTGGGTATTAGGGTTGTTTAGGTAGCTAGTTTAGATTTTGTGTAAAGAACTGCGCATATTTTTAATATTATTATTGAATCATTTAATATTATGATTGATATACGAATGTGGGTGTCTTCCATTCGGTTTTCCAATTTCATGACATAAGTCTTTATGGTTTGTTTTCAGTTTCTGCTACACCAAACAATAGCTCTTGAGGTAGTTTTATCCCCTTTCAGAAAATGTTTCTAGCAGGCGTTAGACCTGTTGCTTCATGCTCTTCCTAACGAAAGTTAAAAGCAATAGTGACAAATATGTGTCCCAATCCAGTTGATAATTAGACACTAGACACTGTCTGATATATCTTTATATTCTGGTTGGATTTCCACCACATCTCCACCATGTCAACAGTCTGAAGGTGTAAAGAAGTTGTACATATTCCTCACAATATTTTGATGAATAATTTGGTTAAAAAATAAAATAGCACGTCGAACTTATTTTAATAAACGCATGTTAAAATGATTGTTGTAATTAAATACATGATTAACATTGTAAAATGTATTATTATATTTATTATTTTTCTAGAAGAAAAGAACATGATGGTTCCGCGGTACGCCACATGTGAAACAGTGCTAAGTGGATATAGGACATTCTATATTTTATACAATAACGAGAAAAACTGTTAAGAAAAGTATATTTTTGTAGCTGTATGATTTTAACAAAGTAATCTAATTTTCATGGTACAGAAAAGACTTTACTCTGTAGCTTGAAAATTAAAAGAAATGCTATACTATTATAATATTATAATATTATAATATTTTGCTTACCCATTCTGTAATTTGTTGTAATTGTCGACCAGCACTTTGAATAGCTTCCGGTACTGTCAAATTTATGTTATCTAAATGTCCACTTTTTCTAAGATTGTCATGGATATCATTACCTTCCAAAATACTTATTGCGAATGCGTATATGACTGATGGTTCCAAATGAAAATTGTACATTGCTGTAATCTATAAATATGAATGTACAGTAAAGTAGAGAAATCTAGTTATCTGAAGTAGTATAATGATAAACTTACCGTTATATTGTTGTAATGGCATTGTGCTGCCATCAACGCAGTAATAATGGTACATGCATTGCTCCCACTTGGCGTATTTTTATAGTTGTATCGTGACTGTGAAAAGTCTCTGTTGAACCACCAAATTATGATATGTCCATTAATTTTAGCATCATACGAAGGAAAGAACGGCAAATTTCGATCGAAAATGGAGTCCACTGACATAATATAGGGCTAACCAAAATTAAAATTACATTTTTGAATTTGAAATGACATATTGACAAGAAAATGACAGTACTATTTCTATAGCAAAAGTGACAATACCATGGTGATCATATTTAAAATTATGCGACAAATTGATAGAAACAATCGCATCCAACTTCAACTTATTGTTAAACGATTCTGATATATAAACTCATAGCAGCAGTGTTACACAACCACCGATATGAATACCGGTACTTGTCCATAAGATGTTCTTACGACGGAAGCACCCACTAAGAAGGGATTTTTCGAAATTCCACTCCTAAGGGATGAAAAGGGGTGAAATGTGATTTCACGAATTCCTTAATATCTCTTAGGTCTGAAGGGATATCGATTTAGTTTTTGCTTAACCCATACAAATGCCAAAAAACCAATTTCCGGATTTTGCCCTAATCAACCCCTAAAGGGGTCAACCTACAATCAGGGTGGATTATACATACCGTTGTATTTCCTATGTTCGTTTAGTTACAACATTAATTTTTGGCACATAGGCGTCTTTTTAATATATCTCGAAATGGTTTGTCAGTTTTTTAAAATTTCACCCCTAAAGGGTGAAAAGGGGTGAATTGTGATTTCAAGGATTCCTTAATATTTCTTAGGACCAATAAGATTTCTCCTTGCTTTTTGCTTACAAAGATTACCCATACAAATACCGAAAAATATATTTCAGTATTTTGTCCTAACCAACCCCTAAAGGGTGAATCTACAATTGGGGTGAATTATACATCCCGTCGTATTTCCTGTGTTTGTTGAGTTATAAGGTTTCTTTTTGGCACATTGGCGTCTTTTTAAAATGTGAAATGGTTTTGACAACTTTTTTAAATTTAACCCCTAAAGAGTGAAAATGGATGAAATGTGATTTCAAGGATTGTTTAATATCTTTTAGGACCAATAAGATATCGACTTGGTTTTTGCTTACTAAAACTACCCATGCAAATGCCAAAAAAACTATTTTCGGATTTTGTCCTAATCAATCCCTTAAGGGGTGCATCTACAATCGGGGTGAATAATACATCCCGTCGTATTTCCTGTATTCGTTTAGTTGCAACATTACTTTTTGGCACATAGGTGTCTTTTTAAAATATCTCGAAACAATTTTGACGGTTTTTTAAAATTCCACCCCTAAAGGGTGAAAAGGGGTGAATTGTGATTTCAAGGATTCCTTAATATCTCTTAGGACCAATAAGATATCGACTTGCTTTTTGCTTACAAAGATTACCCATACAAATACCAAAAAACTTATTTCAGGATTTTGTCCTAATCAACCCCTAAAGGGGTGGATGTACACTCTGGGTGAATTATACATAAAATTTAATTTTAACATTCGTTTGTTTATTGTTTTCAATACAATAAATTTAATTGCAACATTCGTTTTTGGCACATCGGTGTCTTCTTAATATATCTGGAAATGGTTTTGACAGTTTTTAAAAATTTCACCCCTAAAGGATGTATAGGGGTTGAATTGTGATTTCAAGGATTCCTTAATATCTCTTAGGACCAATAAGATATCGACTTGGTTTTTGCTTACAAAGACTACCCATGCAAATGCCGAAAAACCTATTTCAGGATTTTGTCCTAATCAACCCCTAAACGTTCCTTTGACATAGATATATGAAATTCGTAGTGTTGATTCCTTCCACGACGTAAGGACCCACTTCGAAAGTTGACTTCTAAGGGGCTGAAAAGGGGGTGATTTCACCCATACAATAATTTTAAGAAAAAACATGATTTCGTACCAATCCACTCCAAACGGGTTGAATTATAATACCCGTAGTTTTTTCTATCTGTTGAGTTATAACATTCATTTTTGGCATATACGTGCCTTTTTTAAAACACCTTTTTCAAAATCTTTTTAAAAACAATTATTTTGACAGTTGTTTCATCCCTAAAGGGGTAAACTGGTAGTTTTTATTCGATAGAAAATCCAATGGATATTAAGACATGAAAATCGGAGCTTACATGTCCTCCATGACGTAAGAACCCAATATGAAGAAATTTTTCTAAATTCGATTTTTAAGGGGTGAAATGGGGTAAAATTTGATTTAGGGGTGCCTCAATATCTCTTAGGCTCAATGAGATATTGACTTGGTTTTTGCTTACAAAGGTTACCCATACAAATGTTTAAAACAGAAATTCACGATTTTGCCCTAATCAACCCCTGAATGGGTGAATATGCATTCGGGGTGAATTATAAAAACCTTTGTATTTCCTGAGTTATAACATTTTGGTATATTTTTTTAATTATATTGTTTTATTGGCCATTAATTTTAACAATCATATTAGCCAGATAAATACTAAATATATATTCATACAATATTTACAATGAAAATACAATAAAATATATACAATAATTTTATAAGTTTTTCTTCATAGCAAAAATTTGGTTTTTTTCAGGTATCTCTTTTTAATTTCATTAATTTCAGTGACTAATTGTAGGTATATTATTTTCCTCTTGCATAAAGGTTTTCTTTTTCTTATTATTCTTATTATTTAATGTAAACAACCTGGATTTTGCTATTTTGAGCCATTTTTTTTTGAATTTTCCGTGAGATCATCAATATACCGTAGCGAAGCACGGGTTTTCAGCTAGTATAATATATACACGAAACTAGATTTGGGGTGAATTATAGAACCATCGTATCTACTGTATTTTTTATGTTATAACATTCTTAGCTGGTACATATATTATAGATGACTTTTTAAAATCTTTCGAAAGTGTTTTGACAGTTTTCTAAAATTCATCCCTAAAGGGTAGATTAGTATGTTTTTAATAGAAATAAGAAATTCGGGGAATACAGTCCTGTCTATGATGTCACAACCCATTAAGAAAGAATTTTTCCAAGTTCGACCCTTAGGGTGAAAAGGGGTAAAATATTTTTTCACAGATTCTTCAATATATCTTAGATCAGATGAGATATCGACTAGGTTTTTACTTACAAAGGTTACCCATACACATGTTAAGAAACATAACTGAAGATTATACACTAATCAGCCCCTAGCGGGGCTAATCTAGGTTCGGGATACAGGGTACACTTACGGGAGGACTGCTTCTCAAATGGACAATTCTACGTGGCCAGCTCCAGAGTGATCTCATCCAGCAGCCTGGTGATCCTAACTCCTAAGAGGAGAGTCATCAATGTGATCTACAAAGAACCATAACTTTTAATAATTACAAGATGATGGCAGACCATCAATATACCGTAACAAAGCACGGGGGCTCAGCTAGTAATCTTATAAAAACTCCAACGAAATCAATCAAATATAAATTAACTAAACTATTAACTAAAACTATTAACAAAATTTTGTTATGATCAGTGGTTCTTCAAATATGGAACCCAACTTTCTTATTTTAAATGAGAACATATTTTTTTAATATTTTTGTTCGGAAGGGAATTTTATTCTGAATTCAACGAATACACAGTTTAGTACCCCTACGTCTGAACTACGTACAAAATTTGAGAAAAATGCATATTAAATTGACATGAATTTAAATCAAATCGCACAGGAATCAGCGTGCTATGAATGAAACAAATGAACAAATCATAATATTTTTGTTTGTTTGATTAATTATTAAATGTCAATTCGACTATTTTGTGAAGAATTTTGTTAAATTAGTGAAGAATTTTGTTTAATTTGTGAAGAATTGTACTATGTCATAAAATGAAACTGTTCAATACATTTTGATATTCATTTGTTTCATTCATAGCACGCTGATTCCTGTGCGATTTGATTTAAATTAATATCAATTTAATATGCATTTTTATCAAAATTGTTGTGATGTAAGGGTACTAAACTGTATATTCGTTGAATTCAGAATAAAATTCCCGTCCGAGCAAAAATATTTAAAAAAAATGTTTTCATTTAAAATAAGAAAGTTGGCTTCCATATTTGAAGAACCACTGATCATAAAAAAAATTTGTTAATAGTTTTGTAATAGACTTGCGAAGTGGTATTTCTTTGCTAATTTAACCAACCTCGTAGCTCTTATAGTTCTCGAGATGGCAATGATGGCAAACTTAGTTGAACACCCTGTATATATTCTAAGTTTTTTATTTTTATTTAGAACAAAAAATTTAAAAAATCGTGCTCATTTATTGATTATATAATAATATTCAGTCTTGCGAAGATAGTTTTTTAAATAATTTAACATAGAATATCATGTAGAAAACGACTATACTAGCGTCGGCAAATCAACGCAGTTACGTCACACGACGTAACAAACAATTGCATTGTTCCAAACAATACAGTCGTTTGTTACGTATTGTGACGTAACTGCGTTGATTCGCTGACGCTAGTATAGTAATGTTACTAATATTTTTAACATCTTATAGAAATATATTTTATTAACATTCTTACACATCTGTAAACATTCTATAACTAATTTTGGTGGCACATCTAGATATACAGTGGTACCTCGAGTTACGAACTTAATTGGTTCCTGACCGCGGTTCGTATCTTGGTATTTATCTCGAAACTCAATTTTCCATTATATCTTATGGGAAATTAAAAAATACGTCCCTAGATTCAAATATTAGAAAAAAGAAAACCCCAAATAATAATAATAATAATATATATATATATATATTCTCAACTAAATGAAGAAAATGCAAAGAAATGGAGGAGGGAAAAGAAGCATTTTTACACTATAAATATGCATTTTGTGTACCATTACATATTAATTTTTAATTATGACATTTTTTGTTTTACATTTTTTGTTTCTAGTACCAGGGAAAAACTAAAAAAAAAACTATAATGTAAAACAGGCTTTAATTTATTTGAAAAGAAAAGCATTACGGTTCGTCAAAAGTCAAAATGGAAATGAAAAAAGTTTGTATCTCGAAAAGTTCGTATGTCGATAGGTTTGTAAGTCGAAGTACCACTGTATTAGCAAGTATAATTTGCCTTAACTAGTATTTGGAAGTTAAAATATTTAAATTCAAAAATATATAAATCATCTAAAGCAAAAGAATATATTTGAAATAAGGTTGGGAACCACTTCGCAAGTCTATTACAAAACTATTAAAATTTTTTTTTTATGATCAGTGGTTCTTCAAATATGGAAGCCAACTTTCTTATTTTAACTGAAAACATTTTTTTTAAATATTTTTCACAGAAGTGTTGGTCTAAAAATCTGAAAAAAATCTCAATAATGTACATTGATGGAAACCAAAATAGTTCAAAAGGAATTTTTGTCAGATTAATTTTTTTATTGTTGAAAAAATACATATTTTATTTTAAAAGTTCATGTAGCATTTTAAGGAAAAGCTCTTTGTGCATAGAATAACAAACGGTACATTATTTTCAAAATATTGTTCATTTTGACTTGATTACCGCAAAAAAAAAAATGTTCTACACATATAGCTGCTTTAACTTGGGTACTAGATACCTGAAAAACACTAAAATATGTGAAAATTCACACTTCACATTATTTTTTTATTAGATTCAACACATTTATTAATTAATACATCATAAACAGCAGCCACAAGTCTTTTTATAGTTTCCTGTATAATATATTCGTCTATTTTGAAATGTATCACTGTATACCTGCGAAACCCTGAAATATGTAAAAATTCTCACTTCACATCTATTTTTCAATATTAGTTTCAACATTTTTACTAATAATTATGTCACAAGCTGCATCCACAAGTCTTATTCAAATTTCAAGTATAATATATTCCTTCATTTTGACAGTTGTCAGTGTTTTAATGTTAATGTTAATGTCAGAAGTTTGAGATATACAAACTTCTAACATTATGCGTAAAATATTTTCTTACGCTTATCCACTAAATTGGAACTATGAATGCTTATACGGATTTGTGTAGAACTTACATTGTTATGCGTTAACATTAACACTATGAATTACGTACTATCTATTAAAACATGAGCTGTGAATGATACTTTACTTTATACTCGGCTAAATCGAAATTTTCTATTCTCTAGAAACACTAAGATCAAGTTCTATTTAACTATAATACGTCGAATACGTATGTATGGTTTTGAAACATGAACCTTAAAAAAGCAAAATTGTGACAACAAAAAACACCTGACAATATTTATATTTTACTTTTGAAGCGAAACAAGTCCTGTTCCGTGCCGCATTGTTGCCTTTTGTCGCAGTTTGACAATCGGTGGTATACAATCTTGATGAGGACCGTTCTCCTCTACGGCTGAGAAACTTAACAAGAAACTTTTTGATGGATTTTAAAATAAGATACTGCAACAAATATTTCCAATTCAATTATTATATTTATTCATTTTTAATACATTCTCTTATAATTATGAATACATTTTATTATTGTTATTTTGAGGTGGAAGCGACACTTTCGCTTCAAGTACTCCAGGTTTGTGTATATTTGAGATACATTGATTTACATAAATTGTGTATAGTATTGTGTTGTTTATTTAATCTGGTTATTTCTTTACATTAATAGTTAGTTTTACATCTAATTTAGCTCTGTGTAACAAATTTAAACTACTTAAATCAAATTGCATAAGTTCCCAGTCATTATGGTTATCAGTAGTAGGAAAATTTTGTGTTGTAAGTATCTGCATTGTATTAGGATTAGTGATAGTAGCATGAAAAGTCATAAAATCTCCACCACGGTTATCTGAAACTACAACCGGTCTAAAACCTATCAATTTAGCTGACTCATAATAAACCTCTATGTAAATAACCAGATTACGCACATGTATATAATAAATATTCCAACCATAGTGTGGCTGTATAGAAAAATCTATGATAGCCGAATCATCTTTTACAACAGCAGTTACTATAGCACCATGATTTTTCACCATATGGTCAGAACGTGAAGTTCCTAACGGCAGTTTTTGTTGGCAGTAATAACAGGCGTGATCTCGATACTTGCAGAAATGGGTCTGGTGTACAGCAATCGATTTATTGCCAGTCAGTCGATATGGACATCCTCTTCCTTTGTTTTCGCACTCTGTACCAGTAGTACTAGGTTCATCATTTAACTTCTTTACGATAATGCACCATATGCATCTTTCCTCTTCGCTTTCCTTGATTTTATTTCCGCAGTCAGCACATCTGAAATAACAATGTACTAGTTATACACATTTACAGGGGGCGGTTTTATCATCGCAGGCTAGATAAGTTTAGCATTAGTTGTAATTTTATTAAATCAACCAAATAACTTACAAGACGTGTGTTGTATGTTAAATTTAAATATTAGTGGCTCGTCATTAAAAGAAAATGCCCTGAAGATATTTACAAAGGTGAGCGCTATAACTTGTTTCTTTGGTTTAAGCCAGGGATCCCCAAAGTGGTCGATATCGACTGCGCACAGGTTGATATGACATTGTTAGGGGTAAATTCGGGCTTGGGAGTCGAAAAAAAGTCAATTAAAAATCACTAATATAATGGCTGAACAATTATAAGAAAACATTTTAAATATTTTCATTTGTCAAACATTTTGTCATACAATTTCAAACAGATTCCGAGTTATCTTTATTGTACCATCTTTTATACAGGCTGTTAAAAAAAGTGGTCGGATATTTTAAGATTGTAAGTTACTGATCAAAATAAGTGTAAACCAACCGTTTCAAAGATATGGGCTATTTTTAAACAAAACAGTGTCTGGTGTCAAGTTAACTTGTTTTATTTAAAATATTTTACAACAGGTGTTCCGCATGTCTCTAATTATAGGGTGACCATTCGTCCCGCTTTTTGCGGGAATGCCCCGCATTATGATTGGGTGTCCCGCATTAAGATACGTCCCGCAAAAGTCCCGCATTCTAACATTTTGTCCCGCATTGTAACTTGTATTTGAGGAAATAAGGACCTGCTCTTCACTTGGATTTGGGAGGTGAGGACCTTTTTTTTTGCTTTTCACTTGGATTTGGGAGGTGAGGACCTTTTTTATGCTTTTCACTTATATTTGGGAAGTGACGACCTTTGTTTTGCTCCGTCCCGCATTGCCTTCTTAAGAAAATGGTCACCCTATCTAAATATCATATATCTATAAACAAGTATATGGCGTGTAGCCTATCTTGTCAATGTCAAGTAAGTGTCTGGTAGGCTAAGAGACAGATATATGTATATATGTCTCTCAGTGTGCATTTTTCGTAACGATGCGCACACTCGAGAAACGTCACAGATCATGCTTATTTTGAATTTTGATGTCAATATTCAGTCGCAGTTGTTAATTATTACTAACGTTCTGTTTATGAATAAATATTTATTTTTAGAACATAATGAAAAAACTTTGTAGGGTTAATTTTTAATAATATTGTTAAATGTCAGATTTATTACAAAATATTTTAATTTTTTAAATAATTAAAAATATTTAATTTTTTTCGGGGCAAAAATATATTCTCTGGTCATATATATTTTCATATTTGTCGAAATTATAATTGTTATTATATAATGTAAAAAATAAATTATTGTAAACGAGTTATGTACTGTCTGAAACTTTGTAATCTACTTATCTTAAATAATGTTTTCATACTTAGTTTTTACTTTCTAAATCCAATAATCGTGATGTTCACGTAAAAGAAGTTTTCCCCTAACTTTTGTGCACAATGTATACTTATGGCTGTATTCAAATGTTATTTATAAGAAAGGAAAATGATAAAAACAAGCTGTGTTTCGCGAAATTTTGGTCGTATCTGTACCTTTCGACCAATAGCGATGTTGGAATATAGACTTACGCAGAACAAAACTTAAGCACAGATAGAAATTTATAGTTCCATCTCTCACTGTTGCAGACACTTGAGAGTCCCCACACGCTAGAGTACGCTCAGGATAACTTCATGCCAGGTCTATATTGCCGACTGGGTTGCGCAGAAACTAAATTTCGTCCATGTCATTACCAACAATTGGTTTGATACATTTAAGTGGCGTCACTTACTTTGATCTGTTCTTGACTACGCTTATATTTTGATTTTGATTGCTTAATTCCGTTTTTGTTTTCTTTTTTAAATTTTGTTGTTTATTTTCTTTGTTAAATTTTGTTGTTTATTTTCTTTGTTAAATTTTGTTGTTTGTTTTTTTTTTTTTGTTAAATTTGTGTGTTATTATTATTGTTATTTGTGAAAATGACGCCAAAAAAAAAAAAGATTGGGCTTCCAATTCGGAGCCAAGCGAGAGAAATCATAAACAATGTCGCTAAATTTATGAAAAATGATTATAAATGTCTCAGATTATGTACAGAAAATTATTAAAATGGAATTTATCAATGTATAAACTGTTACATATATAATGTTCGTTATACTGCATGGGTACAGAGGGCTCCAACCCCTATTCTGGGGAAGTGTTTTAACTTTATTCCAATATTTCACTTCTTTGTTCGCTTAATTTGTTACACTATACTTAATTTTTAAAAATTAGTAGATTGTTATGCTACGACTGCTCATTTTCTGGGTTGCGGGTTTCAATCAAATGTTTGTCTGGTGATCTTATTTTATTCTCTTTTTATAATATGACCTATATATCCACATCCATTTCCTTTTTTTTCACTTTTATTTCAATTACAATAATTAAAAACTGTTACATATGGGCTTTATATATAATATGCATTTACAGGGTGAAATTGATACATTTATACACAAAAATATATTATTATTTATTTCTCGTACGTTTTCAGGTATGCCGTGCAGTGATGGGCGCGTAGAATACATGATGTAGACTAATGTAGATTTTACGCGTAAACATGTCAAGTAGAATATGTCTTTGTTTACGTGTCGAATGTAGAATGTAAACTGTACATGCGCAGTACGTTTAAATGTAATATTTGAAATAATAGAATGGTAATAGTTTAAATAGTTTACTTTAATGTTTATGTTTATTTCAATTTTATGTAGTTCTAATTACATATATTGTTTCCAGTGATGGGCGCGTAGAATACATGATGTAGACTAATGTAGATTTTACGCGTAAACATGTCAAGTAGAATATGCCTTTGTTTACGTGTCGAATGTAGAATGTAAACTGTACATGCGCAGTACATTTAAATGTAATATTTGAAATAATAGAATGGTAATAGTTTAAATTTACTTTAATGTTTATGTTTATTTCAATTTTATGTAGTTCTAATTACATATATTGTTTCCAAAAATGTTATCTCACAAATCGTATGTTGTTATCCATAGTCCATAAATTACTTGGTTTCTGTCTGTATGAACTATTAAAGTAAAATTAAAATTAAAAGTTAGCAGTTGTTTTAATCAGGAAGGATCAGGAAGCTGTCAAAAATATTAAATTTGAGTTCTTTACTTCTTCTTCTACTTAAAACTGGCGGTATTTTATTTTTTAAACGTTACATAACCTCACGTTTCATTATTCTACGCTAGATTCTACGTGTCTACACAGTCTACACTTATCTACGCTGTCTACGGTAAATTTACACGTAGACGTAAAAAATTCAAGTTTACGCGTAGACGCCCATCTCTGATGCCGTGTACTAAAACGAGAACAAAAATTAATTTCAAATACATGATTTTGTTTGTTTGGTATTCACAACAATTGACAAGGCAGAAACCCTTATGTACGTCTATGTAATCAGCTGTTTTCTCGTGCAGCATTGATGATGTATTTTGTGATGCCCTGGCATGAAGTTATCCTGAACGTACTCTATATACTTGTTTATAAATATATGCTAAATATGTACGTATCTATTGGGCCCTTGTCCTAAAAAATAAAGTTATATCTACTATTATATTGTACAAGTGTGGTATGTATGTTCTATTCAACTTCTGGTGTATCTTCATTTTTCCGGTAACGCGGAGAGAGGAAAATGAACCGCTGTCTTATCCGGCTGATATTTTTTTAGTGATTAGGCTTAATTTTATTTCGACAGGGGGTACTAACTAATTTTTATTGATAAAAATCATGCATTTTTTCCTCGAATCCGTGTCGAATCAAAGTCACCATTGATCGGCACGGACAGGTTTTATCAGACGATAATTCAAAAATATTCTTAATACAAGACGGCCGGTCTAGAATATTTACGGCGAGAATCAAAGTGTTAAATGGTAATAATGGTTCAGGATAGCTTTTTGGACGTGCGAGATAATATTTTGAAGTATCAGAAAACATTTTTCAAAGAATCTGGGCCATTATTTGAGCATTTTGAGACAAAAATATGCTTAAAAGGTTTCAAAAGGTGACAGCTGTCAAATTTTTTGCATTTTAAAATGGGACGAGATTTCACATTTTGAACGTGTTTCTTTACAGAAGAATACTAATTAAGGATTTAAGGTGAATTAACGATAAAGTTTAAGACATTTGCAATGCGAATTTCCATAAAATAGTGTTAAAAAAAGATTTATATATATTAAAAATTTCAGGGTTAATCAAAGTGTTAAGTGGTGATAATGGTTCAAGATAGCTTTTTTGACGTGCGAGATAATATTTTGAGGCATCAGAAAACATTTTTTAAAGAATCTGGGCCAACATTGGATCATTTTGAGGCAAAAATATGCTTACAAGATTTCAAAAGGTGACAGCTGTCAATTTTTTTGCAATTTAAAATGTGACGAGATTTCACATTTTGAACGTATTTCTTGACAGAAGAAAACTAATTAAGTATTTAAGGTGAATTAACGATAAAACTTAAGACATTTGCAGGAGGAATTTCCATAAAATAGTGTTAAAAAAAGATGAGCGACGAGTGTGACAAAACGCCTTATTATATTAAAACGAGTCGCGAAGCGACGAGTTTTAACAACGTAGGGGAGAAGACCGGCGTAGCCGGGCTGAGGCCCCTAGTCATGTTTATAATGGAATTTATTTACTTATTTATTTTTTCTTTTAATTTTTTCATTTTTGTGACTCTAGGGGCTGAAACATAAATTGTACAATATACAGATTAATAACATTAATCTATATATATAAAAGGCAGTGTCCTGACTGACTGACTGACTGACTGACTCACTCATCACCGCCCAGCCCGTACCCCTGGGCCTAGAAACTTGAAATTTGGAGAGCATATTCCCTCCATGACGTAAGCACCCACTAAGAAGGGATTTTTCGAAATTCAACCCCTAAGGGGCGAATAAGGGGTGAAATGTGATTTCACAGATTCTTTAATATCTCTTCGGGTCGATGGGATATCGACTTAGTTTTTGCTTACAAAGATTACCCATATAAATGCCAAAAAACTTATTTCAGGATTTTGTACTAATCAACCCCTAAAGGGGTGAATCTACAATCGGGGTGAATTTTACATCTCGTTGTATTTCCTGTGTTTGTTGAGTTATAGGGTTTCTTTTTGGCACATAGGTGTCGTTTTATAATACCTCGAAATAGTTTTGACAGTTTTTTAAAATTTCAACCCTAAAGGGTGAAAAGGGATGATATGTGATTTCAAGGATCCTTTAATATCTCTTAGGACCAATAAGATAGCTTTTTTCTTACAAAAATTACCTATACAAATTCCAAAAAACTAATTTCAGGATTTTGTCCTAATCAACCCCTAAAGGGGTGAATCTACAATCGGGGTGAATTATATATCCCGACGTATTTTCTGTGTTTGTTGAGTTACAAAATTTATTTTTGGCACATAAGTGTCTTTTTAAAATATCTGGAAATAGTATTGACAGTTTTTTAAAATTACGTCCTTAAAGGGTGAAAAGGGGTGAAATGTTAATTTAAAGATTCCTTAATATCTCTTAGGACCAATAAGATACCGACTTGGTTTTTACTTACAAAGATTACCCATACAAATGCCGAAAAACTTATTTCACGATTTTGTCCTAATCAACCCTTAAAGGGATGAATCTACAAACGGGGTGAATTATACATCCCATCGTATTTCATGTGTTTGTTGAGTTATAAAATTATTTTTTGCACATAGGTGTCTTTTTAAAATATCTCTAAATGGTATTGACAGTATTTTAAAATTACATCCCTAAAAGGTGAAACGGGCTGAAATGTTAATTTAAGGATTCCTTAATATCTCTTAGGACCAATAAGATACCGACTTGGTTTTTACTTACAAAGATTAGCCATACAAATGCCGAATAACTTGTTTCACGATTTTGTCCTAATCAACCCTTAAAGGGATGAATCTACAAACGGGATGAATTATACATCCCATCGTATTTCATGTGTTTGTTGAGTTACAAAATTTATTTTTGGCACATAAGTGTCTTTTTAAAATATCTGGAAATTGTATTGACAGTTTTTTAAAATTACGTCCCTAAAGGGTGAAAAGGGGTGAAATGTTAATTTAAGGATTCCTTAATATCTCTTAGGACCAATAAGATACCGACTTGGTTTTTACTTACAAAGATTACCCATACAAATGCCGAAAAACTTATTTCACGATTTTGTCCTAATCAACCCTTAAAGGGATGAATCTACAAACGGGGTGAATTATACATCCCATCGTATTTCATGTGTTTGTTGAGTTATAAAATTTATTTTTTGCACATAGGTGTCTTTTTAAAATATCTCTAAATAGTATTGACAGTATTTTAAAATTACATCCCTAAAAGGTGAAACGGGCTGAAATGTTAATTCAAGGATTCCCTAATATCTCTTAGGACCAATAATATACCGACTTGGTTTTTACTTACAAATATTACCCATACAAATGCCGAAAAACTTATTTCACGATTTTGTCCTAATCAACCCTTAAAGGGATGAATCTAGAAACGGGGTGAATTATACATCCCATCGTATTTCATGTGTTTGTTGAGTTATAAAATTTATTTTTTGCACATAGTTGTCTTTTTAAAATATCTCGAAATGGTATTGACAGTTTTTTAAAATTACATCCCTAAAGGGTGAAACGGGCTGAAATGTTAATTCAAGGATTCCCTAATATCTTTTAGGACCATAAGATACCGACTTGGTTGTTACTTACAATGATTACCCTTACAAATGCTGAAAAACTTATTTCAGGATTTTGTCCTAATCAACCCTTAAAGGGATGAGTCTACAAACGGGGTGAATTATACGTCCCGTCGTATTTCATTTGTTTGTTGACTTATAAAATTTATTTTTTACACGTAGGTGTCTTTTTAAAATATCTCGAAACAGTTTTGACAGTTTTTTAAAATTACATCCCTGAAGGGTGAAAAGGGGTGAAATGTTAATTCAAGGATTTCTTAATATCTCTTAGGACCAATAAGATACCGACTTGGTTTTTACTTACAAAGATTACCCATACAAATGCCGAAAAACTTATTTCAGGATTTTATCCTAATCAACCCTTAAAGGGATGAATCTAGAAACGGGGTGAATTATACATCCCATCGTATTTCATGTGTTTGTTGAGTTATAAAATTTATTTTTTGCTCATAGTTGTCTTTTTAAAATATCTCGAAACGGTATTGACAGATTTTTAAAATTACATCCCTAAAGGGTGAAAAGGGGTGAAATGTTAATTCAAGGATTTCTTAATATCTCTTAGGACCAATAAGATACCGACTTGGTTTTTGCTTACAAAGATTACCCATACAAATGCCGAAAAACTTATTTCAGGATTTTGTCCTAATCAACCCCTAAAGGGGTGTATCTACAAACGGGGTGAATTATACATCCCGTTGTATTTCCTGTGTTTGTTGAGTTATAAAATTTCTCTTTGGCACGTAAGTGTCTTTTTAAAATATCCCTAAATAATATTGACAGTGTTTTAAAATTGCACCCCTTAAGGGTGAAAATGGGTGAAATGTGAACTCAAGGATTTCTTAATATCTCTTAGGACCAATAAAATATTGACTTGGTTTTTGCTAACAAAGATTACTCATTCAAATGCCGAAAAACCTATTTTAGGATTTTGCCCTAATCAACCCCGAAAGGAGTGAATCTTCAATTGGGGTGAATTATACATGCAGTCATTTTTTCTGTGTTGGTTGACTTATAACATACCTTTTTGGCATATAGGTGTCTTTTTTAAATATCTCGAAATAGTTTTCACGGTTATTTTAATTTCGGCCTAAAGGGTTAAAAGGGGTGAAATGAGATTTAAATGATTTTCTAATATCTCTGAGGACCTATAAAATATCGATTTAGTTTTTGCTTATAAAGATTACTAATACAAAGGCCGAAAAACCTATTTCAGGATTTTGTCCTAATCAACACCTAAAACGGTGAATCTACATTTGGAATTATACATCCCGTCGTATTTCCTGTAATTGTTATGACTCAACATAACAATTATTTTTGGCTGATGGTTGTTTTTTTTTTAATATCTCAAATGGTTTTGAAATTTTTTTAAAATTGCATCCCTAAAGGGGGAAATGTGATTTCAAGGATTCCTTAATATTTCTTAGGACCAATAAGTTATGAGCGATTTGATTTTTGCTTATAAAGATTACTTATACAAATGCCAAAAACTTATTTCAGTATTTTATCCTAATCGACTCCTAAAGGGGTGAATCTACATTCGGGGTGAATTATACATCCTGTCGTATTTCCTGTGTTTGTTTAGTCATAACATTCCTTTTTGGCACAAAGATGTCTTTTTAAAATACCTCGAAATAATTTTGACAGTTTTTTAAAATTTCACCCTTAAAGGGGTAAATGGGTATTTTTTATTCGATAGAACGTTTTTTGGACATAATTACATGAAATTCGCAAAATATATTCCACTAAGAAGTGATTTTTCGAAAGTAGACCTCTAAGGGGGTAAAAAGGGAGTGAAATATGATTTCAGGAATTCCTCAATAACTCTTAGATCCAATCAGATATCGACTTGGTTTTTGCTTTCAAAGGTTCCTCATAGAAATGTTAGCAAAAAAAATTCAGGATTTTGTCCTAATCAACCCCTAAAGGCATGAATCTATATTCGGGGTGAATTATAGAAACCTGACATAGGTTTCTATTAAATAGAAACCTACTTAGCTTTCTTTTTAAAATATTTAGTAAGCGTGTTGACATTTTTTTAAAATTTATCCCTAACGGGGTTCATTGGTATTTTTTATTCGATAGATCGTCTCTTGACATAGGGACATGAAATTCGGGAAATATATTCCTTCCATGACGTAAGCACCCACTAATATTAAACTTTTCAAAATTCTAAGTATTTCCTTCGTTTGTTCGTAAGAACCCACTACGAAGGGATTTCTTGAAGTTCGACCTCTATGTGGTGAAAAAGAGTAAAAAGTTTTTTCACGGATTCCTCAATATCTCTTAGGACAAATGAGATATCGACTAGGTTTTTGCTTATAAATGTTACACATACACATGTTTAAAAACAAAGTAAGTATTTTACACTAATGACAGTAACGAGATCGTCAATATACCGTAGCGAAGCACGGGTGCTCAGCTAGTCTTCTATCTATATATATAAAAGGCAGTGTCCTGACTGACTGACTGACTGACTGACTCACTCATCACCGCCCAGCCCGAACCCCTGGGCCTAGAAACTTGAAATTCGGAGAGTATATTCCCTTCATGACGTAAGCACCCACTAAGAAGGGATTTTTCGAAATTCCACTCCTAAGGGATGAAAAGGGGTGAAATGTGATTTGACGAATTACTTAATATCTCTTAGGGCCGATGGGATATCGACTTAGTTTTTGCTTACAAGTATTACCCATACAAATGCCGAAAAACCAATTTCGGGATTTTGCCCTAATCAACCTCTAAAGGGGTGAACCTACAATCGGGGTGGATTATACATCCCGTTGTATTTCCTGTGTTCGTTTAGTTGCAAGATTACTTTTTGGCACATAGGTGTCTTTTTAAAATATCTCGAAATGGTATTGACAGTTTTTTGAAATTTCACCCCTAAAGGGTGAAAAGGGGTGAATTGTGATTTTAAGGATTCTTTAATATCTCTTAGGACCAATAAGATATCGACTGGCTTTTTGCTTACAAAGATTACCCATACAAATACCGAAACACCAATTTCAGGATTTTGTCCTAATCAACCCCTAAAGGGGTGGATCTACAATCGGGGTGAATTATACATCCCGTCGTAATTCCTGTGTTCGTTTCGTTGCAACATTACTTTTTGGCACATAGGTGTCTTTTTAAAATATCTCGAAATGGGTTTGACAGTTTTTTAAAATTCCACCCCTAAGGGTTGAAAAGGGGTGAATTGTGATTTCAAGGAATCCTTAATATCTCTTAGGATCAATAAGATATCGATTTACAGTTTGCTTGCAAAGATTATCCATACAATTACCGAAAAACTTATTTCAGGAATTTGTCCTAATCAACCCCTAAAGGGGTGGATCTACAATCGGGGTGAGTTATACATTCCGTCGTATTTCCTGTGTTCGTTTAGTTGCAATATTACTTTTTAGCACATAGGACTCTTTTTAAAATATCTCGAAAAGGTTTTGGTAGTTTTTTAAAATTTCACCCCTATAGGGTCAAAAGGGATGAATTATGATTTCAAGTATTCCTTAATATCTCTTAGATCCAATGAGATATCGACTTGCTTTTTGCTTACAATGATTACCTATACAAATACCGAAAAACATATTTCAGGTTTTTGTCCTAATCAACCCCTAAAGGGGTGGATCAACAATCAGGGTGAATTATACATCCCGTCGTATTTCCTGTGTTCATTAGTTCCAGCATTACTTTTTGGCACATAGGTGTCTTTTTAAAATATCTCGAAACGGGTTTGACAGTTTTTTAAAATTTCACCCCCAAGGGTTGAAAAGGGGTGAATTGTGATTTCAAGGATTCCTTAATATCTCTTAGGACCAATAAGATATGGACTTACTGTTTGCTTGCAAAGATTATCCATACAATTACCGAAAAACGTATTTCAGGAATTTGTCCTAATCAACCCCTAAAGGGGTGGATCTACAATCGGGGTGAGTTATACATTCCGTTGTATTTCCTGTGTTCGTTTAGTTGCAACATTACTTTTTAGCACATAGGTGTCTTTTTAAAATATCTCGAAAAGGTTTTAATAGTTTTTTAAAATTTCACCCCTAAAGAGTGAAAAGGGGTGAATTGTGATTTCAAGGTTTCCTTAAATCTCTTAGGGCCAATAAGATATTGACTTGCTTTTTGATTACAAAGATTACCCATACAAATACCGAAAAATATATTTCAGGATTTTGTCCTAATCAACCCCTAAAGGATGGATCTACAATCGGGGTGAATTATACATCCCGTCGTATTCCCTGTGTTTATTGAGATATAAGGTTTCTTTTTGGCACATAGGCGTCTTTTTAAAATATCTCGAAATGGTTTTGACAACTTTTTTAAATTTAACCCCTAAAGGGCGAAAAGGGGTGAAATGTGATTTCAAGGATTGTTAATATTTTTTAACACCAATAAGACATCGACTTGGTTTTTGCTTACAAAAACTACCCTTGCAAATGCCGAAAAACAATTTTTTGATTTTGTCCTAATCAACCCCTTAAGGGGTGGATCTGCAATCGGGGTGAATTATACATCCCGCCGTATTTCCTGTGTTTGTTTAGTTGAAACATTACTTTTTGGCACATAGGTATCTTTTTAAAATATCTCGAAATAGTTTTGACATTTTTTTAAAATTACCCCCTTAAGGGTGAAAAGGGATGAATTGTGATTTCAAGGATTCCTTAATATCTCTTAGGACCAATAAGATATCGACTTGCTTTTTGCTTACAAAGATTACCCATACAAATACGGAAAAATATATTTTAGGATTTTTGTCCTAATCAACCCCTATACGGTGGATCTACAATTGGGGTGAATTATACATCCCGTCGTATTCCCTGTGTTTGTTGAGTTATAAGGTTTCTTTTTGGCACGTAGGCGTATTTTTAAAATATCTCGAAATGTTTTGACAATTTTTTTAAATTTAATTTTATTAATTTTTAGGGTAAAATGTGATTTCAAGGGTTGTTTAACATTTTTTAGGACCAATAAGATATCTACTTGGTTTTTGCTTACAAAAACTACCCATGCAAATACCGAAAAACCAATTTTTGGATTTTGTCCTAATCAACCCCTTAAGGGTTGATTGGCAATCCCGTCGCATTTCCTGTGTTCGTTTAGTTGCAACATTACTTTTTGGCACATAGGTGTTTTTTTTTTAATATCTCGAAATGATTTTGACATTTTTTTTTAAATTTCACCCCTTAAGGGTGCAAAGGGGTGAAATGTGATATCAGTAATTCCTTAATTCTTTTAGGACCAATAAGATATCGACTTGGTGTTTGCTTACAAAAATTATCCATACAAATGCCGAAAAACTTATTTCAGGATTACATCCTAATCAACCCCTAAAGGGGTGATTCTACAAACGGGGTAGATTATACATCGCGTCGTATTTCCTGTGTCTTTTTAAAATGTCTCGAAATGGTTTTAACAATTTTTTACCTTTAACAAATATCACCCCCAAAGGGTGAAAAGAGGGAATTGTGATTTCAAGGACGCCTTAATATCTTCTAGGCTCAATAAGATATAGACTTGGTTTTTGCTTATAAAGATTACCCATACAAATGCCGAAAAATGTATTTCAGGATTTTATCTTAATCAACCCCTAAAGGGGTGAATCTACATTCGGGGTGCTTATAGAACCCTTTGTATTTCCAGCGGTTGTTGAGTTATAACATTCCATTTTGGCATATATGTTTTCACAGTTTGACAGTTTTCTTTCACTCCTAAAGTGTAAATTAGTATTTTTTTGTTAGAAATAAAAAATTCGGAGAGTACATTTTTCAGTATGAAGTAAGAACCCACCCAGGATTTTTTTAAGTTGACCCCTATCTGGTGAAAAGGAGTAAAATGTTTTTTCACGGGTTCCTCAATATCTCTTAGGACAGATGAGATATCGACTAGATTTTTTGTTACAAAGGTTACCCATACACAAGTTTATAAACAAACTGCGGATTTTATGCCAATGAGACCATCAATATACCGTAGCGAAGCACGGGTTTTCAGCTAGTAATTATATATTTATAATAAATTAATTCATAAATTTATAAATTAGGACGACCCTAGGAGAAATTTCTCTGTTGAATGAAATATCTCCCTTTCGTCAGAGGCCCGCAATTAATTTTTATCTTTATCTTCAATCATCCTCAGGCAAAATTATAAATATATTGAACTAGACCCAGAAATTGTACGATATACAGATTTATGAAGGAACACCCTAGATAAGATTTCGGTTGTAAGGAAGGATTTCCCTGTTGTCAGATACACGCTTGTAAATCATGACTTAGATCATGCTTGTAGATCATGACCAAAGCCGGCGCTAGGTCTTTTGGCGCCCGGGGCGAACCCGCAAACTGCGCCCTTTTGTTAGAATATACAGTGGCGTACCGAAGAGAGGAGTTTAGGTGCTTGCAATCTTATTTCAAACATATTCTTTTGATTTAGATAGTTGCAATTTAAATATTATTACATTTTAACCAAATACTAATTATGGCTAAGTAAATTTGCTGCTGCAGTGGTACCTCGACTTACAAAACTCTCGAAATACGAACTTTTCGAGGTACTAACTATTTTCATATCCTATTTTGACCTCTAAATACGAACCGAGATGTTTTTCTTTTTAAATGAATCAAAGCCTGTTTTACATTATACTTTTTTAACTTTTTTCCCTAGCACTAGAAACAGGCTACCAACAGGCTACTACTACATGTAACAAATCGAAAACTCCTGAACCACAAAAGCAGACAGAAGAAAGTTGTTCATTTTAAGGGTTTTGTAGGTATGACCAAAAAACCCTTATACCGTCATTTTGTCGTCTGTCTGTCTGTGTGTCTGTCTGTTCGGTAAAAATTGTAGCCAAACGGCTAAACCTAGAGAGTTGAAATTTGGCATGCTTATACAACTTTTTGACCCGCATATAGGAAAAATACTAAAACATCTAAAAAACATATCCCCCTAAAAATATAAACAAATATGTGCTCATTGAAAAAAATATATATTTTTTTAATTCTGAGTAGGGTATCAAATGAAAGCCCTTGGTACGTGGTTTAACGTTCAAATTTTTATTTTTGCAAAATAAATTATTTTGAAGCGACTTTTGCCAAAATTGTGCAAAAAATTTTTTGTCCCACACCCTGTAGCCCAGATGGTTTAAACTAAAAATCTGAAAAAATTCTAAGTAATGTACATTGGTGTGAACCGGAATAGTACAACAGGAATTTTTGATCAGATTATGTTTTTGAAAAAAAAAGCATTTTTTGTGTTTTTTTGCTAATAATGTTGAAAACTTAAGTATCATTCACAGCTCATGTTTTAATAGATAGTACGTAATTCATAATGTTAATGTTAACGCATAAGAATGTTAGTTCTACACAAATCCGTATAAGCATTCATAGCTCCAATTTAGTGGATAAGCGTAAGAAAATATTTAACGCATAATGTTAAAAGTTTGTATATCTCAAACTTCTGACATTAACATTAACATTAAAACACTGACAACTGTCAAAATGAAGGAATATATTATACTTGAAATTCGAATAAGACTTGTGGATGCAGCTTGTGACATAATTATTAGTAAAAATGTTGAAAGTAATATTGAAAAATAGATGTGAAGTGAGAATTTTTACATATTTCAGGGTTTCGCAGGTATACAGTGATACATTTCAAAATAGACGAATATATTATACAGGAAATTCTAAAAAGACTTGTGGTTGCAGTTTATGATGTACTAATTAATAAATGTGTTGAATCTAATAAAAAATTGATGTGAATTTTCACATATTTTAGTGTTTTTCAGGTATCTAGTACCCAAGTTAAAGCAGTTATATGTGTGAAACATTATTTTTTTTGCGGTAATCAAGTCAAAATGAACAATATTTTGAAAATAATGTACCGTTTGTTATTCTATGTAGGTACTAATAGCTTTTCGTTAAAATACTACATGATCTTTTAAAATAAAATGTATTTTTTCAACAATAAAAAAATTAATCTGACAAAAATTCCTTTTGAACTATTTTGGTTTCCATCAATGTACATTATTGAGATTTTTTTCAGATTTTTAGACCAACACTTCTGGGAAACAGAGTGGAAACAAAAGTTAACTTTTTTTGTGAAATCAAAAAGTTAGGTTAGAGTGAGTAGCTTCAGAAACATTATAGTTATTTTATTTAATAATTAACTTAATAAATATTATTTTGATTCTTTTTAGAAGTACATAAATAAAAAAAAACAATACATATATTTAATAACAAGATATTTTTATTATAAATTGTTTAGTAATTTCTATTGCGTGTAGATGGCAGCTAGATCGATTTATCTATTAAAACATGAGCTATGAATGGTACCAAATTGTTGTGACTAGCCACTAACATTATCCATTAACATTATGCATTATGAATTACGTACTATCTATTAAAACATGAGCTGTGAATGATACTTTATAGTTATATAACACACTAAACAGTAACGTGTATCTTGGTGCAGTGGCTAAGATACTGGCATTCTGCCCAAGAAAATGAGTTCGAATCCTACGAGAGTAGGGTTACCAAATGTCTCTCGTGACAGAGTAGGATATATCTACTAAAAATAGTAGTTTGGTAGGACACAGTAGGACAGTTTTATTTATTTTTTTTATTTTTATTATGTTACGAAATATTTAGATACCTTACAAATAAGGTCAAATCCCATAACAAGGCCTTTTTTTCATAATAAGGCCTTTTTTTCATAATGAGGCCTTTTTTTAAATTTGTTTAATAATATTATAAAAACATTTTATTATAGATTATATATTATTAAACAAATTTTCAAAAAGGCTTCATTATAAAAAAAAGGCCCTTATTATGGGATCCCACCCTATTAATTATCGTTTAATTTTTGAAATAAAATTATAAAATAAATTATAGGTCATTTTTATAAATTTCTTAATAACTTATAATTAACAAGAAACAATCAATAAATAATAAGTAATACTACTAATATGAAAATTTAATTATATATTTATTGGTTCACATCTTTCTTTATATTTAATAAAATCACATTTTAGAAATAAAAATATAAAATAAATCATAGGACATTTTTTAAAATTTTCTTTATATATAATTAATAAGAAACAACCAATAAATAATTAACAATCAAATTTAAATATATATATATATATATGGTAATAAAAAATATAATTAAATATGTTTATTGGTTGACGTTCACATTATCTTTTTTTTTTTTAATAAAATCATATTTTTTAGATGTATCTGCTTTTTTTAATAAAGCTTTATCCTTAATGACATCATAGAAAAATTCTAAACATGTTTTATTTTTATAATTAAATTTCACGAGCATTAAATTTTTAACTGTATCAATTGACAATCGATATCGCTTGTCTGACCATTGTGCTTCCATTAAACTAAAAATTCTTTCTACAACAGCATTATGCGCTGAAATAGCAAACAGAAACTGGAATATTATTAAAAATTCGGAAAATTGTTCCTCGTGTTTTACACTTTGAAAAAAATGTAACCACTTATCATTAACTGTTTTGGCATTTAAATTTAAGGCGTCTTCAAAAGTAAAAATACTATAAAGTAGGACATTTTTTAACAGTAGGTAGGACGTAGAACAAGGAGGTAAATTGTAGGACATGTCCTACTAAAGTAGGACGGTCGGTAACCCTATACGAGAGGAGACAATATTATTTTTTATTTATTTTTTTTGCATTTTTATATTGTTTAAATTATTTTTTTCAAAATTCTTGTTATATTTTGGCAATTGTTGCATTTAATTTTTAAAAGCGTTAATTTAATAACCAGTGGAAATTGTTGAAATTATAATTTAATTCTATATTTGAATGTACACGAAATCAAAGGGGAGGAGCTATGACTAAAAACAACCAATGCAAGCCATAGACGCAATTTTTAAAATCTTAATGAACCTTGATATATATAAAAAATACTGCACATCTTTAGAAACTTAAATAATGGTAATAGGCATTCGAATTAAAATTCATAAAAAAATATTTTGACATAAAATTTGTTTTGGCATCCCAAATAATCATCATTCACTTACTAAATACCTGCAAAACCCTGAAATGTGTGAAAATTCACACTTCACATCAATTTTTTACAATTTAAAGGAAGATGATTTTCATATTAATCATGTTAAACAGAAAATTTCATAAATAAAAATTAATATGTAATGGTATTTCTTTGCATTTTCTTCATTTAGTTGAAATTTTTTTTTGTTTTAGTTTTTTAAAATATTTTGGATTTGCTTTATTATTTTTTAATCTGGGAACGGAAGAATTGATTTCCCATTGGGTTTCTAGATACATACTTTTTAAGAAACGAACAGCGGTCAGGAACAAATTAAGTTTGTAAGTCAAGGTGCCATTCTATATCTAAATGTGCCACCAAAATCAGTTATAGACAGTGGCGCAGTCAAGGGGGGGGGCGACGGGCCTGGGTCCCTCCCAGGACCAGCAGATTACACGGCGCTGCTCGGGGAGTTGAAGATAAAATTTGTTCACCACAAACAGTGGTGCAGCCAAGGGGGGGGGGGCCTGGGCCCCTCCCAGGACCAGCAGGTTATACGGCGCTGCCCGGGGAGTTGAAGATAAAATTTGTTAAACAAAACCAGTGGCGCAGCCAAGGAAGGGGGCGACGGGCCTGGGCCCCTTCCAGGACCAGCAGATTACACGGCGCTGCTCGGAGAGTTGAAGATAAAATTTGTTAACCACAATAGTAGTTAATTTTTAAATTACTTCATTATAAACAATATTGGCAATTTTTTTTTTTTTCGTTTAAATAAACATTATTTTAAGATTGCCTACTCTTGATAGGGGCCGTTATTGTTCAAGTGAAAATACATCACTTTCCAAATATGCTCAAAACGAATTATATGAAGGGGAGCGTTGATCCTTTTTCCCCTTGACACATCGACTAAAAAATTTGCCCAGTCAAATGACAAAACTGTTTTAAACAACTAATTACTCGATTCAGATAAGATAAAGTGGAAATCTGACTTCGGTATAACGTTCACACGAGTCTGTTCGTTCGGTACAAATTGTGGCCAAGCGGCTGATTTAGAGAACTGAACATAAGTAAGAAAAATATTGAGACTTCAAAAATATATCCCGCGAAAAATATAAATAAATATGTATTTATCGAAGAAAAAATCAAGTGAAAGTTTTTGATACATGGATTAACAATTACATTTTTTTATCAACAAATAATGGAATTATTATTTGATATAAACATCAATATCCAACACCAGGGGTGTCGAACTGATTTGGGTCGCAGTCTATTTTACATACAAAATGATAAGTAGTGACGAAACTTTAAATATCCCGAAGGGTTTCTTGACATTTTTTTATAAACAGAAAAGGGGAAGAGAGTATATTTTACATTTTTAAATATATTTTTCCCCTAAATAAGCTCAAGTGTTTTCGATTACCGCTTCAGGGGCCACAAAAAATAAAGTTGAGGGCCGTATGTGGCCCGCGTGCCCTCAAAATTTGATTTAGGCCCTCCCCAAGACAAAATCCTGGCTGCGCCACTGGTTATAGATGTTTTCAGATGTGTAAGAAAGTTAATCATATATATTTCTATGAAAGCTGTTCAAAATATTAGTAACGTTACCAGTAAGCAACGTACTGCTGAACGATCATTTTCTATGTTAAATTATTTTAAAAACTATCTCCGAAACATCGTCTTCAAAAAAGTCAGAAAAATGGACTTTCTTTGTTATTTATATACAAATATATGCATATATTATTATTTTATTGCTTTATACATTTTGCAAAAGTCCAAAAGAAGACTGAATATTATTATATAATCAATAAATGTGTACATTTTTAAATTCAATTTTGTATTTAATATGTACGAGACTGATATAGAAATGAAAATTTATATTTTTGATCTAAATACAAATAGAAAAACTTAATAAAATCTTAGAATATGTATATCTAAGTGTTTGTTTTGGAGCCTCTAAGAGCTGGCGCCCCGGGCCTGTGCCCCTGTCGCCCCTGCCTTTCAGCGCCGCTGTTCATTACCATACACAAGCCTTACACAATAACTGAAAGGTCGACAATTACAGTGAATAAATCACGTGATGAGGATGAAGTAGGACATAATGGTAAAAAAGACATATGAAGGAAAACTGAACACCCGTTGACCAGTGGGAAGGCTACACAAGAGATCAACTAACCGAAGATCTAACAAGTATTGTAAACGGGATATTAAAAAAAAAAAACTGAGAATTAACAGACCAAGGTGGATAACTTATGCGAGTGAGTCTAAAAGTCCACCCGACTTGCATTTAATTCATTTTTAAGAAAATAAAAACGCTTTTAACTGATACGAGTAGTAACATGGTTCCTGGGGTACTAAGTTGTAGTCGACCTGCAACTTGCTGTCTCTTATGGAAATTAAGTTAAATTGTGCTGAGGCAGTTGCTAAAGCGCAGGCGTTTAATATAAGTAGTATGTTGGTGCTGTGTTGCATTCCGAATGCAAACCAGCCGTATATTCCAGTAATAATTTAAAAGAAAACGCTCAGTGTTTTAGGGTTTTGTAGATATGACCACCAAAAAGCCCTCATAACATCACTCATGTGCAGTGGCGGTGCCAGAAGGGGGTCCGGGGGCCTAAGCCCTACCCTCTACACCCTAATAAATGCTGCCCCCACCGATATGATATGAACAAAAAATTAAAAAATATTATATTAAACCAAATTCGAAAATTTTTGAAATATTTCGAATTGTGAAAGATGAAAAAGGGCCAAAGGGCTGCTTACGGCCCGCTGTCATCTTTTTAAAATTCAAAAAAATTATATTTTCATTAATATTTATAACGAAAAAAAAATGGAACAAACTACAAATGGCTAAACATACAAAGTTGAAATTACGCATGCTTTTAGAAATCTTTGATCCACATATAGGAAAACTATAGAGAATTCAAAAAAGTACTTCGCTGGTTAAATATAATTAAAGATGTGTTTAATGAAAAAATGACATTTTTAAAAAAATTTAAGCAGTATATTAAATGAAACCTTTTAATGCGTGGATAGAAAATATTTTTGAAAAATATTATTTTATGGAATTTTCGCCAAAAATATATGAAAAAAGCTTTGTCTCCCACTTGATTTCCCAGAAGGGTTACTATAGAAATCTGAAAAATAATCTCAATAATGTAAAATGATGGGAATTGACACAGTTAGGCAGACATTTTTGATCAGATTAATTTTTCGAAAAATATCGAATTTTTCTCTTTGAAATAGTAATTATTATTTTTTTAAAGATATTGTGTGGTATCAAAAGAAAGCCCTTAAATGAAGATCAAGAAACAGAAAATAGTTTTTTATAATTTATTCATTTTACACGAAAAAATCTGAAGTAATGTACATTGATCTGAATGGGAAACGTCAGATTGCGCTTTTGGAAACTATTGCAGTTTTTCTGTTTTTGACAAATTTAATTATTTTTTTAATTCATGGCTTAATTATGTCTTCTTTTGAAATTAAAAATATAATAAAAAAAAATATTAACAGCTGAGAATAGAGTTGTATGTATGTAAGGAGCTTATGGCGCCTACTGTCATACGTCATGATTCAACCTATTGTTGAATTATTTTAGTTTTTTATTTTTAAGGTATCAAAGAGGATTAAATCATTTATAGTAGAGGTCGATTCGTTCGCTAGTTTGCGTCTACGTTTGAATTAGCAGTTTACTGAAATGTCGCTAGATGTTGTTCGTTTTGTTAAAACAACTTCTGGCAGTTAGACGCCGCGTCAAGAATCGGCAGTAAATTGAAAGTGATTGAAAGTGTGTACTGTACTCATGATAGAGACTATACATATGAATTAGAGATGGGTCGTTCATGAACGAACCGGCTCACTGAGCCGGCTCAGTACACTGACCGAAGTGACACGGTTCACCAAATTGAAATGAGCCGGCTCACGGCTCACTGTATAGTTTCAAGTTTCAAGGATACGATTGGTCGGGCGATTGTGAACAGTGACCGGAGTGATCGGGATCTGGATCGATGTCATGTTGAACTTCGCGAGAACTTGGCTTGTAATGTATTATCATAAAGTGTATTTTGTCATCAATTTGTAGGGCAGTTTATTTGAAACTAATAGGGTTAGTCTGTATTTTCTTACAACCATACTATATAAAAATATTAAAAATATTGCCCAAATCCCAGATGTCCGATTTATAAGGGCAATAAACATCGCCATAAACTTAACACATCTGGTTTAAAATACAGTAGCTACATAAAGTGAATTGCTTGTTTCAAAAATGTTAGATAAGAGTCGGGGCTAAGCGACGTTCTACCTACAACCGGACGACCGGCAACTGACTGACCTGTGTCTCGGGATCATGTTTAAAAGAACCGGCTCTAAGCAAGAGTCGGCTCTAAGCGACGTTCTACCTCTAAGCTCTAAAGTGGGAAACAGAATGCACCGAGTTCTACGACGCGTTGACGCCGTACGTACGGCGCGTTGACGCCGTACGTACGGCGCTATCTGTCAGGAGAAAGTTAAACCCAAGCTGTCGTACGCAAGTGCACAGAATGAACAACGTCCTCCAGCGTTCGACCGCCGTTGATACTGAATGTTCGTCAACTTCCAACTTTTGACGCCGTTGAACGTTGACGCAGAACACCTAACCTCAGTTTTTACTGAATGGTAAAGTGTTTGTATGTATAAATAACTTGCATACAACATAAATAACATCACACACAAGTCTTCATCATCCATTATACTTTTAATAAATCAAAGCGCACGTATAAACACAGATATAGGTTGTCAAGTGACACTTGACGGCGTTAAAAATGATTGCATTCTGTGCAGGCGAAAATCGCAACGGCGTTGACGCAACGCTGTCGCAAATGACGCCGCGCTGACGGCGTAGCGCGCTGTGCATTCTGTTCCAGGCTTAAGCGACGTTCTACCGAACGACCGACCGACCTGTGTCTCGGGATCATGTTTACAAGAACCGGCTCTGAGCAAGAGTCGGTTCTAAGCGACGTTCTACCTACGACCGAACGACCGACCGACCTGCGTCTCGGGATCATGTTTACAGTTCATATATTGCAAGAATCGGCTCTAAGCAAGAGCCAGCTGTAAACGACGTTCTACCTACGACCGAACAACAGACCGACCTGTGTCTCGGGATCATATTTACAGTTTATATATTGCAAGAACCGGCTCTAAGCGACTTTCTACCTACGAACTAACGACCGTCCTGTGTTTCGGAGACATGTTTACTTAACCGGATCACTGAGCCGGATCAATGAACCGGCTCAACAAACTGAACGACCTCCACTGATCCGGTTCCGCAAACTGAGCCGAAATTCCCATCTCTAATATGAATCACTATGGCAAAACGATGTGCATCCAGATTATATTCATCTTACAACTCATTCAATAATCAGTCCAAAATTCAAATTTAGTCAATAATAACAGTTCCATTGAAAGAAAGACACGCACTCAGATGGGGGGGGGGGGGGGGTCATAAGCTGACATTTTTGTTTATGGGGGCATTAAATTAAGACTTAGATTGGAAGCAAATATGTAAAACAAATCGCAAAATGTTAAAACATAGAAATTTAAAAAGACTTTCGTTCCATAATCTGCGTCATTCTTTTGATACCACACAGTAAATTTAAAAAAAAAAATAATGTTTTCAATAACACAAAAAAATCTATATTTTTCGAAATATCTACGAATTTGATCAAAAATTCCTGTTGAACTATTCCGGTTCCCACTAATGTACATTACTGAAAATGTTTGCAGATGTTTAGATCAAGCCCTCTGGGTATAAGGGTGAGAGACAAAAGTTTTTTAATTCATTTTAGCGAAATTGCCATAAAAGAATTATTTTCAAAAATAAGAATTTTTTGGTACATCCACAAATTAAATTAAATTATTTGATACCACTCTCGAAATTTTAAAAATATTTATTTTTTCGTTGAACATATATTTGTTTTTCCCTTCATGTGTTTTTTTTTTCTCTCTCTTAATTGGTTTCCTATTTATGTATATGGGTCAAAGAGTTGTACAAGCATGCCAAATTTAAACTTTCTAAAGTCCAGCAATTGTGCTACAGTTATTACCGTACAGACAGACACGCATGACGTAATAGAGAAGTGACATTACCGGTGGTGGCGCTGTGCTCCAGGGCAATATGCCTGTTGTGTCTAGTACTCAGCTGTCAATATTCAAATAGCGAACAGGTTAATTTAAGCACAGTACACATTTATTCTCATTTTCATAAAATAAAAATTTGCGAAATTTTTTAATTTTTAAGCGCTACACATGTATCGAGGTGTATAGCAAAAGGTGGGCATCAAATTATAGTATTTAAAGTTTAATTTCAGTAGATTTATTGAAGTGAAATATGTAGTTGAGCAGGTGTTAAATGCCGGGCACGTAATTTTATGTGTTACATCGGATTGTCGGTCATCTGAATTTAAATATATGGATTATGTTTGCAAACAAGTGCATTATGTTCATTGCTTCATGAAATAAAATTAGTTTTAGTTGGACAGGTAGCAGCTAAAAGTTAAATATGCAACTTGCAGGTGCAAGCATATTAGTGCAGTTTTGTTTTTCTGCGACAAATGTAATGAACAAACTCGCATAGTATCAGTTACTTTTTAATTCAAAATATATTCCCATGCCTTCCTCCTGTCCATAACCAAATCTTTTCCCAATATGGACTTAATATTAACTTTCCCTCCATTTTTCTTAAGAAAAGAAAAAAACTAAGATGCCTATCTTTGTCCTGTCTTGAATGACAGCCAAAAACACTACAATTTGTTCTACTTTTATAGTTTTTCACATCTTCTATCGACATTCTAACAAAAATTCAACACTAGAACATATGTAATAAGTTCAAACAGTACTAGAGCGCTTAGTACAATATTTGACCACCAGACTGCGTATTCGAGCGTATCAGTTCTCAATAAGGGTTTTTTGGTCATAAAAATAATGTCGGATTAAAAAAGCACCCCCTTCAGTGCAGGGCGCCCCTACAAAAGACAGCCTAAGTGCATAATACATAGTTAAATGATAAATACCTGCGGCCAGATACTGAAGATTTCTGCAGTCTAAGTTCTGAGGAGTCCTGTAACTTTAAAGCCTCCATTCCCATCAGCAGGGGGTAGCCCAGAAACATGTTCTGACTGGGAACTGTAAGTGGCCTCATGTAGACTGGAACACACGGCACAACCTCTTCGCAATTTGAGCAGTTTTGTTGCTGCAATAATCGCCCATTCACCTCGTTGTAGAACATCATGTAATTTCTTCAGGTGTACGTGACGTAGAAGCAGTAACTAATGATCACTGATGAAAAAATTCACGCTTTTTATACTGCTAATTCTGAACACTGTTGATTGTTTTTGTTTATTATAAAACATTTATCAAAGATAAATATCTTGTATGTATTGTGGTTATTTTATATCAATGTTTTAGTTTTAACTAAAATGACGTACATAAAAAAACAATTGTATCATTAAAATTATCTGCTTCTTTAAACTGTACATATGTATATCACCGCAAAATGGAATATGCTTTATGAAATAATATAAAATACTTCATATGATACAGGAAATGAAATGGGAGCAATGCTTCTGGGCGTCGTACATTTAAAGGACCTAAAAGGAAGGCCCGTAACTTTTAGAATTTCCCCGTCTTCATTTGAATTTTTGAACTTCCATTTCGCCCCGCTTCATTTTCACTTCAGTTTCTTATTTCTACCCCCGACCTCATTTTAAATTTCCATGTGGCCGGCGTGATTTAAATTTATACCCTTTAGGTCTTTACTTGAAATTTTGAATATATACTCCTTGTTTTTCACTTGAATTTTAAAATTTCTACCCTGTGTTTTCACTTGAATTTTTTCATTTCTACCCCACGTCTTCACTTGAATTTTCATATTTCTACCCCATGTCTTAAAGTTTTGAATTTCTGAATGACACTTGAAGTTTTGAATTTCTACACTCTGGCTTCACTTTAATTATCAAATTTCTAACTTCTATCTTTATTTAAATTTTTAAATTTCTACTCCGGGTCTTTACTTGAATTTTTAAATTTCTACCCTATGTCTTCACTTGAATTTTAAAATTTCTACCTCCGTCTTCACTTGAAGATTTAAATTTCTACCCTCTGGCTTCACTTGAATTTTCATATTTCTACCCCATGACTTTATTTAAATTTTTAAATTTTTACCCCCGTCTTCATTTGAAATTTTAAATTTCTACCCCATGTCTTCATTTGAATTTTTAAATTTCTACCCCCTGTTTACACTTGAATAACTTAAGCAATAACTTTTCTTGTCATCCTTCATTAGTCATATAAATCTGTATATCGTATATTTTCTGGATCTTGTACAATATAATTCTAATAATGCCCAAGTATGATTGCAAGGGAAGAAAAAAATTAATTGCACGCCTATGATGACACGCAAGTCTTTCGTTCAACCAGTAAATTTGTCATAAGATCTTCCTTCATTAATTATATAAATCTGTATACCGTACATTTTCTGGGTCTTATCGATATAATTCTAATAATGCCCAAGTATGAGTGTAGGGGAAGAAAAAAAATAATAATTGCACACTTCTGACAGGAAAGTCTTTTCAACCGGTAAAATTTCATAAGATCTTCCTTCATTAATGATATAAACCTGTATACTGTTGATTTTCTGGGTCTATTCGATATGTATTTAAGAATGCCCAAGTATGATTGTAGGGGAAGAAACAAAATAATTGCACGCCTCTGACGACAGGAATGTCTTTCGTTCAACCGGTAAACTTTTCATAAGATCTTCCTTCATTAATGATATAAATCTGTATTCTGTACATATTCTGTGTCTAATCTATATAATTCTAATAATGCCTAAGTATGCGTGTAGGGGAAGAAAAAAATAATAATTGCACGCTTCTGACGACAGGAAAGTCTTTTCAACCGGTAAACTTTTCATAAGATCTTCCTTCATTATTGATATAAACCTGTATACCGTTCATTTTCTGTGTCTATTCGATATATATCTAAGAATGCCCAAGTATGATTGTAGGGGAAGAAACAAAATAATTGCACGCCTCTGACGACAGGAAAGTCTTTCGTTCAACCGGTAAACTTTTCATAAGATCTTCCTTCATTAATAATATAAATATGTATACCGTTCATTTTCTGTGTCTATTCGATATATATCTAAGAATGCCCAAGTATGATTGTAGGGGAAGAAACAAAATAATTGCACGCCTCTGACGACAGGAAAGTCTTTTCAACCGGTAAACTTTTCATAAGATCTTCCTTCATTAATGATATAAACCTGTATACCGTTCATTTTCTGTGTCTATTCAATATATATCTAAGAATGCCCAAGTATGATTGTAGGGGAAGAAACAAAATAATTGCACGCCTCTGACGACAGGAAAGTCTTTCGTTCAACCGGTAAACTTTTCATAAGATCTTCCTTCATTAATAATATAAATATGTATACCGTTCATTTTCTGGGACTATTCGATATATATCTAAGAATGCCCAAGTATGATTGTAGGGGAAGAAACAAAATAATTGCACGCCTCTGACGACAGGAAAGTCTTTCGTTCAACCGGTAAACTTTTCATAAGATCTTCCTTCATTAATAATATAAATATGTATACCGTTCATTTTCTGGGACTATTCGATATATATCTAAGAATGCCCAAGTATGATTGTAGGGGAAGAAACAAAATAATTGCACGCCTCTGACGACAGGAAAGTCTTTCGTTCAACCGGTAAACTTTTCATAAGATCTTCCTTCATTAATAATATAAATATGTATACCGTTCATTTTCTGGGACTATTCGATATATATCTAAGAATGCCCAAGTATGATTGTAGGGGAAGAAACAAAATAATTGCACGCCTCTGACGACAGGAAAGTCTTTCATTCAATCGGTAAACTTTTCATAAGATCTTCCTTCATTAATGATATAAATCTGTATACTGTACATTTTCTGTGTCTAATCGATATAATTCTAATAATGCCCAAGTATGCGTGTAGGGGAAGAACAAAATAATAATTGCACGCTTCTGACGACAGGAAAGTCTTTTCAACCGGTAAACTTTTCATAAGATCTTCCTTCATTAATGATATAAATCTGTATACCGTACATTTTCTGGGTCTATTCGATATATATCTAATAATGCCCAAGTATGATTGTAGGGGAAGAAACAAAATAATTGCACGCCTCTGACGACAGGAAAGTCTTTCGTTCAACCGGTAAACCTTTCATAAGATCTTCCTTCATTAATGATATAAATCTGTATACCGTTCATTTTCTGGGTCTATTCGATATATATCTAAGAATGCCCAAGTATGATTGTAGGGGAAGAAACAAAATAATTGCACGCCTCTGACGACAGGAAAGTCTTTCGCTCAACCGGTAAACTTTTCATAAGATCTTCCTTCATTAATGATATAAATCTGTATACCGTACATTTTCTGGGTCTATTCGATATATATCTAATAATGCCCAAGTATGATTGTAGGGGAAGAAACAAAATAATTGCACGCCTCTGACGACAGGAAAGTCTTTCGTTCAACCGGTAAACTTTTCATAAGATCTTCCTTCATTAATGATATAAATCTGTATACCGTTCATTTTCTGGGTCTATTCGATATATATCTAAGAATGCCCAAGTATGATTGTAGGGGAAGAAACAAAATAATTGCACGCCTCTGACGACAGGAAAGTCTTTCGTTCAACCGGTAAACTTTTCATAAGTACTTCCTTCATCAATGATATAAATCTGTATTCCGTACATTTTCTGGAATATATTTTTTTACAGCTGACAATTAACAAATCAAGATAGAGGACTAATGTGAAGCCAAAAGACAGCCCAGCTGATAATGCCCAAAGAAGAAATTATTGATATAGTTTTTAAACCTTCATATATACATATATTTTTTATTTTTATCTACAATAAATATTTAAATAGTTAAGATTAATATTTTTTTAACTTTTTCAAATTTTCCATTATACTGCATTTATATCATATAAATCGAGTTTCTTAACCGAAAACGTACCACGGACCAATAAAATATTTAATTTTTTACCGCGGACTACATATAATAAATGTACCTACTATTAAACAAATGTATTGTATATGTAGACTCTACAGATGTAGATTATATAGCTATATAATATCTCAGTAATAAAAAATCACTATAACAAGTACAAGTAACAAAAAATGAACAAAAGATCATATCTCAAAAATAATCATGTATAAGCCTTTCGCGGACCACTAACATTTTGCTGAGGACCACCGGTTGAGAAATACTGGTATAAATAACGTTTTAACATAAATAAAGTGTTTTATCTGCCTTGTTTATTACAATATCTTGTCAACCAAATCCCTTTTTATACTTAAAAAAAATCATTTGCTAACCCTGTTAGTACGCCCATGCCCTAGTTGTAACTTATTTTAAATTTCCCGCTATGTAAATCGTACTCGGTTCGCAGCGCTATCTACTCTTTTCTAATTTGACATAGTGTATGGTTCAATATAATTCTAATTATACCCAAGTATGGTTGTAGGGAAAGAAAAAAATAAATTACACGCCTCTGACAGGTCGTAAACTTTTCCAAGAGTATTCCTTCACCAATGATATAAATCTGTATATCGTACTTTTTCTGAATCTAGTTCAATTTAATTGTAATAATGAAAGGGTAAGATGTTGAAGAAAAAAATAATTGCTCGCCTTTGACGTCAGACAAGTGTTTTATTCAACCAGTAAACTTTTCCATGGGTCTTTCATAAAGTTAATGTTTTTCAAATTATGTATACTATAAATTGCATTGAAACTTCCTACTAACTAAACCTAATCTAATTACTTAGTTTATACCTGCACGTTACTAAAAATTTTGATAAAGATAAGCTAGAATCGTAAAAGTAATGTTTTGAGAGAAAGAAGTAACTTCCGCCCAGGCCAAATGAGATCTAACAAGCTTGTGCTTTCGTCTAACTAGCTGTTTGTGGTGGAATCATATAGAACATCAGCCATTAAGTGTTAAATCATAATAATTTAATAATAACTTTGACTTTTTAGAAAAAAATAAAACTTCATGGAAAATTTTTAATCTACTCTTATCATCTTGCTTTATAAAAGATAAAATTAAAATAAAATAATAAAAAATAATAGGTTCCCAACTCCTAAATAGGCGTATATCGGACAGAGAATGTAAGATCTCCGTTTCTAGACCACCGGTCATAGACGTGAAAGCCACCTGTGACGTTTCGACTGGTCCTTTTATCCCTGAATGAACCGGTATTCATTTATAAGTATTAAATACTTGAGGCTGAGTTGACGCCAAAGCTGACTGCACAATTTCGGAAGATAAAATTCCAAAGGAGCTGGGAGGTATCGAACCAACGTCCTTGTTCTCCGTAGGCGCTCGTCTTACCACGGAGCCACGGCAACTCATTAAAAATTGGTATTTGCCAAAAAAACGTTCCTTTATGAATTTTCATATCGCATTAATCTATTCTTGAGACTGTAAACTGAAGAATATAAGTTAAACGGATTAATACCGGTAATATTATGAATTTAGTTTCCGATCTTAAACGAAAAAACAAATTATCGTTTCTATTTTCGTTCCGTCCTCAGAGCCATATCATTTCAATACTTACACGTGACATCAGGGCAGGCCTTTGGCTGAGGCGAACTAAAACCAAGCCTCAGGCTTCAATCTAGTAGGCCACATTTTCTCGATTACACGTCCAATACAACAATACGAGAAGGTACGGCTGTGAAAGAAACATTTGAGAGTAACGCGCCAGGGCATCATCTTGTTGAAATCAAATCTCTCTCGTGAGACCATTTGGTGCTGGTATCATTTCATGCTGAAATATCTGCAAGTACTTTTCTGCACTTCAGGTAAATTATCATTTATAAAAATAATCCAATTACATAGGTTCCTATAAAACTCACCCAACATTAGACTATATGTTTTATTTCAAAATATAGCCTATTCCTTTAGTTTAGGCGAAACTAGATTTTGAATTCTAGTAACTGTTAACATTTGATCGAAGCTTTTGATCATTTTGTTTAGCAAAAGCCAACGTCAAACATTAAAAAAATGGCTCGTGATAACTTAAAAAAATTAAAAATCCATTTGGTTCCGCTTAAAGGTTTGAAATAGCCTAACTCATTAATATATTGCTATCAATCATAATGGAACCATGGTAATGAAAACCCTGTTCACTTTACAATAATTCACGGTACATCCCACCTATAGTGCTTTTAAGTAAGCAAAAGGATTGGATGGGCATGTACCTCGTTGTATATATTTTACAAGTATACTCATCTCTATAAATACTTTCCACCTGACTACACAAAAAAGTACCCATATTCATCCACCATTATCCCACCAACTGTGGTATTCAACCGAACACTTCGCGGCACTGATTGTTCTGCGCTAACAATTAAAAGTGTTTTGCGCTGTTGTATGTTGTATACATCAGTGCACCGCGTTCATTCCGAATCCGGCTTTAGCCTGTTGTTGACTTGAACAAAACGTTTAAAGAAAAAATAAAAAAAAATCTAAGACTTGTCAACTTATTATTTATTAATTACCCTGCATTTCTAAAACATTTCCGCACCAAAAAAGGTGACTGTTGTATTATTATAATTTAGTGGTAGGAGCCTCTTATGTAAACCTCCAAAATTATGTATATTTTGGGATACGCCAATTTACATACTTTCTATTTTGTACTGTGCTAATCACCACAATACAGTTGGGCGCCATTTACTCTTGCTACGTCAATTTTACGAAATCCTAAAAATTGAAACAAGAATTTTCGGTTCAAATTTTGTATTTATTAATGTTTAATACAATCTTTTATAATTGTTAATGCATTTTATTATTATTATTAATATTAAGATATAATTATGTATTTTTTCATGGAAATCTCATTGCCAGTTTCCCAGAGTTCTGTAGAATTTTCAATAATGCTGATTTATGTGTTTTTTATATTATTTGATTGTTTAATCTGGTTCTTTACGTGTGTATTGGGATACGTTGATTTACAAAAATTTTATTGTATATTGTGTTAATCTGATTATTTCTTTGCATTTATAATTAGCTTTACATCTAACTTGGCCCTGTTTAACAAATTTAAACTACTCAGATCAAGCTTTATAAGTTCCCAGTCATGAATAGTATTAGTAGAAGGGAAATGTTGTGATATAAGTGCTTGCTTTGTGTTAGGATTAGTGATAGTAGCATTAATAGTCATAAAATCCCCACCACGATTATCTGAAGCTACAACCGGATAGAAACTTATTAGTTTAGTAGACTCGTAATGCATCTCCATGTAAATAACCAAATTACGAACGTGTATATAATAAATATACCAGCCGTAATATGGCTGTATAGCAAAATCTATAGTAGCCAAATCATCGTTGACAACAGCAGTTAACACGGTGCCATGATTTTGCGCCAAATGGTCAGCACGTGAAGTAACCGAAGGTAATTTTTGTTGACAGAAAGGACAGGAAATATCTCGATACTTGCAGAAATGATTCTGATGTACAGCGATCGATTTATTGCCGGTCAATCGATATGGACATCCTCTTCCTTTGTTCTCGCACTCTACTCCAGTTGTGCTGGGTTCTTCATTTAACTTCTTTACGATAGTACACCATACACATCTTTCACCTACGCTCTCCTTTATTATATTTCCACAGTCAGCACATCTGAAATAACATTGCACAATAAGCACATTATAGTTAGTTAACATAACCAATTTTGCTATGGCCAGCTTGTCATTAGGAGCTACTTTAATTTTAATAAATCAATGAACTTACAAGAAGTTTGTTGTTACAGACCCGTCCATAGGCTAGGACTATGGACTATGGACGTTTCTATTGAAATACTTGCTAGACCAGACAATCTTTCCTGGGCAGTTACTATTCGTAAATAGTTTTTAATCTGCTTAATTTTGGAAAAAAATAACATTTGTATAAAAATGTTGTAACGGCGTACTTCGCCCTGTTTAGCGTAATCGTGAGGTAGACTGACTTTGTGCTATACCCTGTCGACGGTATTGGTTGAGTGTCTAATAAGTATTTCAAGGCCGTATGTAGGGGATAGGTTTACAAATAAATTACGTTTCTCACCACACAATAAATTAATTGCCAAATTGTAACTAATGATCTCATTTAAAGTAAATCCCATATAAAGATGTAGGAATACAAGTATTCCGAAAAACCAACCAAAGTTATGACTTAAGAATAGAAAGCAGAATTTGAATTATGGTCATGCAAATGGAATTTGTTGCCAGAAATGATAAATCAGAAAAGAGAAGAAATAGACAGAAGACGATATAGAACACGACAAATTCAATCTTTCATAATTTGCGACGATATGCTTTCCCTTAGAATGAGAGCTTGCGCGAGTTTTTTTACGCATCGTTTCATTTAAATTTCCTTTTTTTTGCTCAATACGTCTTTTGGATTACCATTTTCTGTTGAACCTCGCAAAATTACCCAGGATCTACCTAGTATAAATAGATTATTAAAGATCCTGTTTACCCTAATTTCTTCTACGGTAACTCCTAAAAGACGCTTTTTAACTTTAAGGCGACTTAAAAATTGACTTATAAATGCAACAGTGATCTACTTTTGACAGGTCTAGCACTGATGAGTGTGCATCGCAAAGGATGGTAGATGATGTGTCCAAATTTGCTTTATAAAACAGAAAAACTGATTTTATAATTTATTGTCAAATTTTATCAGCAACGTTCATACAATTTATTGTTGTCACATAATTTTAGGAATATTTCGAATTGTTAAAGATGGAAGCGGGTCAAAGGTTTTTGGGTTAAATTATCATCTTTTCAAAACTCAAAACCATCACAATTTCATTAATATTTATAACGATAAAAAAAAATGGTGCCCCTCAAATATCTCCCCCCCCCCTCCCTCTCCTAACTTTAAGAGCTAGCGTCCTTACTGCTCATGCGCCAAAATGTCTAAGCACTCTAAGGAACTCTAACTATAAGGGAAGATATCCAGTTTAAGCGCAGATCAAGATTTTTTGGAGGGGGGCTCAGAAGAAAATATTTTTTCGTAGGGGAGCTCAGAATCAATTTTATTTTCGAATAGGTATTCAAGTTCAATTACGAGAACTGCGCCTGATCTAACTCAGCCAGAATCGGGAAAATATTTTGACATATCTCTCACATAGTACATAGAGTCATAATATATAATTAAATAATAAATACCTGCGGCCAAATACTGAAGCTTTCTGCAGTCTAAGTTCTGAGGAGTCCTGTAACTTTGAAGCCTCCATTCCCATCAGCAGGGGGTAGCCCAGAAGCATGTTCTGACAGGGAACTGTAAGTGGCCTCATGTAGACTGGAATACACGGCATAACCTCTTCGCAATTTGAACAGTTTTGTTGCTCCAATAATCGCCCATTCGCCTCGTTGTAGGACATCATGTAATTTCTTCAGGTGAACGTGGCGAAGAAGCACTAACTAATGGTCACTAATGACAAAATTCACGGTTTTTATACTGCTAATTCCAAATATTGTTAACTGTTTTTGTTTGTTACAAAATATTTATCAAAGAAAAATATCATGAATGTATTTTTGAAACAACTTTTGTGGTTATTTTATATTAATTTTTGTTTTACTTTTAATCAATGGCGTACAGTAACATAAAACACAATTTTATCATTCTCTTTATTTTTGTATGGAATTGAGTTCAATAAATATTTATCTAGGTCAAACAAACATGTTATGTCCACCTTCGTGAAAAAATTAATAGTATTGCCTACTCAGTTAACAATTCTCATAAAATAAATATTTCCCACAGCCGTTAGGAAACAGGCCTATGTATCCAACACACTTCAGTTTGTGACGGTTGGGGAATTTATGTACTGGCCATTTTATTCGTCTTGCCCTACGTTGTGTTTTTTTGGGTTATGAAGTCGGTTCGTTCTTGGAGCGGGAAGCTATGTCTACAAAGAAACGCCGGGAAACATTCAAATCAAATAGTTTATTAACGGTCTAGTCATTCAGAAATAGTACAAACATGTTTATTAATGCGTCTGATTGTGATAGCTGTAAGGAAAATTCAGTTTAACACATTTATAGTGATAACGTAAGTTTTTACTCCAATATTACTATCAAATCTACACTTCCAAACTAAGCATGCGGTCCATATCATGCCATATCATTGTTAAGATCACTAGGGTCTTATACAGGGCCAACGCGGTCAACAGCAGGCCCCGCGGTGCAACAACAGGCCCCGCGCATAGAGACGAGGACCTTTTTTTTGCTCCTCACTTGGGTCTGGCAGGTGAAGACTTTTTTTTGCTCGCACATGGCCCGCAAATCCTAGCGCCGGCCCTGGGCTTATACCTCATTATGGGTAATCAATAATGAGTTGCTGTTTTATACAACACGGGTTTATTACTCGTGTAGATTGATAGTTTGATCACCTAACCGCTGCTTTCTGTGCATGACGGTGTATTCGGTGATGTTTGACGAACGAGTCTGCTACTGGTCATTACAGTTTTGTTAGATCTGCCAACCCTTTGATGTGTTTGTGGTTTTCTACGGTTGTGAATCGTAGAGAACCGGTCAAGCTTCGCAGGGGTTCCTCTACGGTTGTGAGGCGTAGGGACCCGAATAATATTGCGGGAAGAGTGATCATAATCACCCGACACCGCGGTAAACGAATTTATGAGTAATTTCAACGTGGCATGAAAAACAAGCCCGTAACGGTCTATGTATTCACAGCTGGTCCACGTAGAGATCACTCACGGCGAAGATAACCCGACGGAGGTTAGCGAATGCACGCGGAACGCGAGCAATTCCGACGTGGCGTGCGAAACAAGCCCATAACGGTTTATGTATTTACAGCTGGTCCACGTAGAGATCACTCACGGCGAAGATAACCCGACGGAGGTTAGCGAGTGCGCGCGAAACCCGAGTAATTCCTACGTGGCGTGCGAAACAAGCCCATAACGGTCTATGTATTCACAGCTGGTCCACGTAGAGATCGCTCATGTCGAAGACAACCCGACGGAAGTTCACGAGGGAGCGCGGAACGCGAGTAACTTCAACGTGACGTGCAAAACAAGCCCGTAATGGTCGTTGTATTAACAACTGGTCCACGTAGAGATTACTCATGGCGAAGACAACCCGACGGAAGTTCACGAGGGAACGCGAAACGCGAGTAACTTCAACGTGACGTGCGAAACAAGCCCGTAATGGCCACGTAGAGATTACTCATGGCAAAGCCAACCCGGCGGAGGTTAAGTTCACGAGTACGTAGTGCGCGTTATGACGGGCTCTCTCTGCCTCCCCCTCTGAGCTCGAATTTCAGTCTTATATATGGCTTAAATTCTAGACGAAGAAGTCTTCTCTCTCTCTCTCTCTCCAGTTCTCATAGAATTGTACATAAAACATTTACAAAATCCAGACACATAAAATGGTTGCTAATTTCTCACGACACAGACCTGTTAAATCTATTTGACACATTTGGGTTGTAACCCTCACAAAAAATGGTTTATTAGAATTTTAAGTTAAACACTAGACATATTTAAAAATAACCAATATATCAATCGGTGAACAGATGTAAAGTGTCACCACTTGCGGTCAATGTTTTATGACGCCTACTTATATAGTTTTTGTGTATCCCTTTTGAGAAATCCGACGCCCCTGTGACCGAACATCTGGTACCAGGTATAAGAAACACTCTTAAGTTAATCTGTTTCAGTTAAAACTTTGGAATGCGTAATAAATGATAACATGAAAAATAAAAATTAAAATGGGGTCCAGTGGCTGTACCATCACAAGTTATGTAATGAAGTTCGTTTCCACGTTAGTGCGTTGATGATATCCATTACCTCCCTATTGTGGAGGTTGAGTTAGACGTAAACATGTGATGGAGAAAGAGAAATTAAAAACCTTTTTGTAGAAAATCATTCCTATTTCTTTATTATAATTTAGCCGAACAGAGCTATCGAAAATAAGTCAAATCAATGTGCAACAGGTTATAAAACTCTTTAGATGTTGTTTCCAACTCTTACTCTTTAAAATGTTGTGACCCAGATGCAAAATTTCAATAAGCATTTAAAATATATATGTTTTTTAGGGTTTTGTAGATATGACTCATCTGTCTGACTGTACATTAAGAATTATACATAATAATTTTTTTAATAAATAAATGACGATTATGAAATAAGAATTTTATTTAATACTAATATATATATATATATATATATATATTAAATAAAATTCTTATTTCATAATCGTCATATATTTATTAAAAAAATTATCGAGACGTTTCGATTGGTAATCTAATCATCCTCAGTCCAATATTATTGTCAAATGTATAAAATCATGTATTTCCACATTAAAATGTTTGGAACGGACAGGAACGGTTAATCATAGTCTACTCGAACGGTCTGTGACATACCGTTCGGCTAGACTATGATTAACCGTTCCTGTCCGTTCCAAACATTTTAATGTGGAAATACATGATTTTATACATTTGACAATAATATTGGACTGAGGATGATTGGATTACCAATCGAAACGTATACAAGCAAATATATATATATATATAGTATATACGTTTGGAATAGTTGGGAAAAGAAGATATTGTGTCGATAGTAACCACAATTATTTCATTAAGGCCTATATTTCGTTAGCCATTCGCTAACTTTATTCAAGGTCTACAAACAAACATTAAACGCAGTTAGATTTATGTATACATAACCCTAGTTTTATGTTACTTACTGAAATACTTAAGTGAGACACATGGATGTAAAATAACTAGATGTTATGTAGAACTGAACCGAAAGAGAACAAAAAAACTTCATAGTTGTAAACTTTTAGAAATGAAACATATTTAAGAAACTAGCGAAAACCAAAAACTAAGTCACATTAAAGATGACGCCATTTTGTATGTAACAAGGTGGCGGAAGTTAGAAATCAAATCAAGTGTAGAGGGATAAGCACTTGACTATTTATGGGAAATTAATAACTGCGCAGGCGCAGCAGATTTCAATGTTAAATTTTGAAAAAGAAAAAAGAGAGGAATGAGCGGGAAACATATATTATATATAAATGAGAATATTATGAAAGAAAGGTTATTAAAGACCTGATAATTATGTATACTATCTCACCGATCACCACTAAACTCCATTCCCGAACTGAGAATTTTTTATATTTTTAAACGTAAGCAAAAAGGAATAGATCGAATGTAATTTCTCCGTGTCGGTTTTAGAATTCAGTGTATGTTCGTAATGATTAATGTAGCACATTTCTTTAAAGAATCTACTAGAATCATGGGAAAACCGATCCAAAATCTTAGGATTATCAAAATTTACCACATGTTTGGTACTATTAATGTGAGCGCCCAAAGTACATTTTTTGGGGTTAACCTCCGCGTCAGAACGGTGTTGGATAATCCTGTTTTTTAGTTTTTGTATCGTGCTTCCTATATATATTTTGTTACATTGGCATTCTAATTTATAAATACACTTTTTAGTGCTTGTGACATTATATTTAAATTTTAAAGTTGTATTAAGAGAGGAAAGTTTCAACAATGGTTTATCCGCAACCACTAAGTTCTTCAACTTAAGTACCTTTTTAAGGCTATTGGACATATGTCCCAAATATGAGAGAGACCTGTACTTGACAGGTTCTGCCACATGTGAAGTCCTATCCACCGATCTCACCTCCCCACCCCCAGGACCAAGGTCTTGTGTAACATCTATATTGAAAATGATTCTATAAACCAATTTTTTTGGATAAGAATTTTGGATGAAAATCTCAGCGAGACGTTTTAAATTTTTATTAAGAAGAGAAATGTCAGAAATTTTCGTGACTCTATGTTTCATAGTTTTGAGGAGAGCAATTTTATATTTAAGAGGATGAAAAGAATAGAAATTTAAATATCTACCTGAGTAGGTTTTTTTAGTGTACCAATCAAATTTAAGATTGTTCTCAAGGTCTCTAAAGAAAAAGGTGTCCAGAAAAGGTACGCCTCTCCTACTAGAATCCTCTAATTCTATGGTAAATTGTATGCTAGGATGATATTCATTAAATATGGCTAATATGTGGTCTGTTTTGTCACTAGGGACAGCCAAGACCAAATCATCCACATATTTTTTTAAAAAAGGAATCTGGAATTCAATTTTTTTCAAAACTGTATCCAGTAAAGTATCCATAGTGATTTGAGCTAGTATGGCGGAGAGACTAGAACCCATAGGGCAACCTATCTTTTGCAAGTAGACCTTGTTTTCGAAGGCAAAATATGAAGAGTGATAAATTTTATGTAAAATTTCTAAGAAGATTTTTTTCGAAATGGGTGTGTTTTCGGATATATGTTTCCATCTTAAATTAATTTCTTTTAACACTAAATCCCAAGTAATGCTGGGGAAAAGAGAAACAACATCAAGACTGATCAAGGAGTAGTCAGAAGGGATTTTAGTGCCCTTAAGCTCATCAATAAGTTCAAAGGAACTGTTAACAAAGTATTTGTTGTTACTGTCATACGATTCTTTAAGTATATTAGTAATAAAAAGAGTTAATTTTTTAAACGGACCATCCGAGGCGTCAATTATGTGTCTTAGAGGATGACCCTCTTTGTGAATCTTAATATTAGCAAAAACCCTTGGAATAAGGGCGTTGTGTTCATTAAGATTTCTGGATGTCACATTAGAAATGTATTGTTTTCTTTTAAGAGTAGAAACTAACTTGTTATTTTGGTTCTGGAAGGAAGAGGTAGGATCAGAATCTAAGACTTCATATGTGTTAACATCATTTAAAATGGCTTCTAATTTAAGTTTATAGTCAGATTTATCCATTATAACTGAAACATTGCCTTTATCGGCTTTTAATAGAATTAAATGTTGGTTATTTTTTAGAAACTTCTTAGCTACATGAAAATGTCTACTTATGGCATTAAACCTATTTTCCTCAGATCCATGGGTGCCCTTAAAGTAATTAGTGAGGAGATTAGCAACCTGTGCTCTTTTAATTTCTATGAAATTATCATCGTGAAGAGACAAAATATCTTCTAACTCAGCTAATACTTTAAAAACATCCACGTCTCTGTGGCTCAAAGGTAATGAAAATTTGCTACCTAGTTTCAGAAAACTGGAAACATCAGACGGAATGTCAGTGTTAGACAGGTTGATGAACCAACTGTCAGACGTATTAATTTTGTTGTTAAACTCAAAATTTTGGCTGATTTTAAGAAATTTATCATGTAATCTGCTCTTTTTGTTAAGAATAAGCTTGTTAAATGAAACTTTTTGCTTCTCAAAGAATTTTTTATGTATGTAAATCGGAACCGATTCCATGATAAATTTTCTCAAACAGGCAATGTCTGCTTCCAATTTCCTAATTTCGGTATGCACGTTAGATACTTCTAACGATAATATACTATGTTTCAACCTTTCATTGAAGCGTCCATAGTCTCTATTAATATTTCCACTGTTGTCCATCATAAGATTTTGCACTTTTTTTTCGTATCCCCACACATGTTTTGGTGTTACATGATGTTTTCTGCACTTTATTAGAAATGTTAACCTGGTTTTGGCTGATGCTAATTTTCTACTTTTTCTTGTTAAGTTCTTCATTGTTCTTGAAACTTGTGGTCCATAATTTGCACTAATGTTGGTGAAGAAGCCCATCGTAACTGTAAAGATATAGAAACGGAGAATTTCTTTCTTCTCGTTGAAACAAAGTATATACGTTTGGAATAGTTGGGAAAAGAAGATATTGTGTCGATAGTAACCACAATTATTTCATTAAGGCCTATATTTCGTTAGCCATTCGCTAACTTTATTCAAGGTCTACAAACAAACATTAAACGCAGTTAGATTTATGTATACATAACCCTAGTTTTATGTTACTTACTGAAATACTTAAGTGAGACACATGGATGTAAAATAACTAGATGTTATGTAGAACTGAACCGAAAGAGAACAAAAAAACTTCATAGTTGTAAACTTTTAGAAATGAAACATATTTAAGAAACTAGCGAAAACCAAAAACTAAGTCACATTAAAGATGACGCCATTTTGTATGTAACAAGGTGGCGGAAGTTAGAAATCAAATCAAGTGTAGAGGGATAAGCACTTGACTATTTATGGGAAATTAATAACTGCGCAGGCGCAGCAGATTTCAATGTTAAATTTTGAAAAAGAAAAAAGAGAGGAATGAGCGGGAAACATATATTATATATAAATGAGAATATTATGAAAGAAAGGTTATTAAAGACCTGATAATTATGTATACTATCTCACCGATCACCACTAAACTCCATTCCCGAACTGAGAATTTTTTATATTTTTAAACGTAAGCAAAAAGGAATAGATCGAATGTAATTTCTCCGTGTCGGTTTTAGAATTCAGTGTATGTTCGTAATGATTAATGTAGCACATTTCTTTAAAGAATCTACTAGAATCATGGGAAAACCGATCCAAAATCTTAGGATTATCAAAATTTACCACATGTTTGGTACTATTAATGTGAGCGCCCAAAGTACATTTTTTGGGGTTAACCTCCGCGTCAGAACGGTGTTGGATAATCCTGTTTTTTAGTTTTTGTATCGTGCTTCCTATATATATTTTGTTACATTGGCATTCTAATTTATAAATACACTTTTTAGTGCTTGTGACATTATATTTAAATTTTAAAGTTGTATTAAGAGAGGAAAGTTTCAACAATGGTTTATCCGCAACCACTAAGTTCTTCAACTTAAGTACCTTTTTAAGGCTATTGGACATATGTCCCAAATATGAGAGAGACCTGTACTTGACAGGTTCTGCCACATGTGAAGTCCTATCCACCGATCTCACCTCCCCACCCCCAGGACCAAGGTCTTGTGTAACATCTATATTGAAAATGATTCTATAAACCAATTTTTTTGGATAAGAATTTTGGATGAAAATCTCAGCGAGACGTTTTAAATTTTTATTAAGAAGAGAAATGTCAGAAATTTTCGTGACTCTATGTTTCATAGTTTTGAGGAGAGCAATTTTATATTTAAGAGGATGAAAAGAATAGAAATTTAAATATCTACCTGAGTAGGTTTTTTTAGTGTACCAATCAAATTTAAGATTGTTCTCAAGGTCTCTAAAGAAAAAGGTGTCCAGAAAAGGTACGCCTCTCCTACTAGAATCCTCTAATTCTATGGTAAATTGTATGCTAGGATGATATTCATTAAATATGGCTAATATGTGGTCTGTTTTGTCACTAGGGACAGCCAAGACCAAATCATCCACATATTTTTTTAAAAAAGGAATCTGGAATTCAATTTTTTTCAAAACTGTATCCAGTAAAGTATCCATAGTGATTTGAGCTAGTATGGCGGAGAGACTAGAACCCATAGGGCAACCTATCTTTTGCAAGTAGACCTTGTTTTCGAAGGCAAAATATGAAGAGTGATAAATTTTATGTAAAATTTCTAAGAAGATTTTTTTCGAAATGGGTGTGTTTTCGGATATATGTTTCCATCTTAAATTAATTTCTTTTAACACTAAATCCCAAGTAATGCTGGGGAAAAGAGAAACAACATCAAGACTGATCAAGGAGTAGTCAGAAGGGATTTTAGTGCCCTTAAGCTCATCAATAAGTTCAAAGGAACTGTTAACAAAGTATTTGTTGTTACTGTCATACGATTCTTTAAGTATATTAGTAATAAAAAGAGTTAATTTTTTAAACGGACCATCCGAGGCGTCAATTATGTGTCTTAGAGGATGACCCTCTTTGTGAATCTTAATATTAGCAAAAACCCTTGGAATAAGGGCGTTGTGTTCATTAAGATTTCTGGATGTCACATTAGAAATGTATTGTTTTCTTTTAAGAGTAGAAACTAACTTGTTATTTTGGTTCTGGAAGGAAGAGGTAGGATCAGAATCTAAGACTTCATATGTGTTAACATCATTTAAAATGGCTTCTAATTTAAGTTTATAGTCAGATTTATCCATTATAACTGAAACATTGCCTTTATCGGCTTTTAATAGAATTAAATGTTGGTTATTTTTTAGAAACTTCTTAGCTACATGAAAATGTCTACTTATGGCATTAAACCTATTTTCCTCAGATCCATGGGTGCCCTTAAAGTAATTAGTGAGGAGATTAGCAACCTGTGCTCTTTTAATTTCTATGAAATTATCATCGTGAAGAGACAAAATATCTTCTAACTCAGCTAATACTTTAAAAACATCCACGTCTCTGTGGCTCAAAGGTAATGAAAATTTGCTACCTAGTTTCAGAAAACTGGAAACATCAGACGGAATGTCAGTGTTTGACAGGTTGATGAACCAACTGTCAGACGTATTAATTTTGTTGTTAAACTCAAAATTTTGGCTGATTTTAAGAAATTTATCATGTAATCTGCTCTTTTTGTTAAGAATAAGCTTGTTAAATGAAACTTTTTGCTTCTCAAAGAATTTTTTATGTATGTAAATCGGAACCGATTCCATGATAAATTTTCTCAAACAGGCAATGTCTGCTTCCAATTTCCTAATTTCGGTATGCACGTTAGATACTTCTAACGATAATATACTATGTTTCAACCTTTCATTGAAGCGTCCATAGTCTCTATTAATATTTCCACTGTTGTCCATCATAAGATTTTGCACTTTTTTTTCGTATCCCCACACATGTTTTGGTGTTACATGATGTTTTCTGCACTTTATTAGAAATGTTAACCTGGTTTTGGCTGATGCTAATTTTCTACTTTTTCTTGTTAAGTTCTTCATTGTTCTTGAAACTTGTGGTCCATAATTTGCACTAATGTTGGTGAAGAAGCCCATCGTAACTGTAAAGATATAGAAACGGAGAATTTCTTTCTTCTCGTTGAAACAAAGTATATACGTTTGGAATAGTTGGGAAAAGAAGATATTGTGTCGATAGTAACCACAATTATTTCATTAAGGCCTATATTTCGTTAGCCATTCGCTAACTTTATTCAAGGTCTACAAACAAACATTAAACGCAGTTAGATTTATGTATACATAACCCTAGTTTTATGTTACTTACTGAAATACTTAAGTGAGACACATGGATGTAAAATAACTAGATGTTATGTAGAACTGAACCGAAAGAGAACAAAAAAACTTCATAGTTGTAAACTTTTAGAAATGAAACATATTTAAGAAACTAGCGAAAACCAAAAACTAAGTCACATTAAAGATGACGCCATTTTGTATGTAACAAGGTGGCGGAAGTTAGAAATCAAATCAAGTGTAGAGGGATAAGCACTTGACTATTTATGGGAAATTAATAACTGCGCAGGCGCAGCAGATTTCAATGTTAAATTTTGAAAAAGAAAAAAGAGAGGAATGAGCGGGAAACATATATTATATATAAATGAGAATATTATGAAAGAAAGGTTATTAAAGACCTGATAATTATGTATACTATCTCACCGATCACCACTAAACTCCATTCCCGAACTGAGAATTTTTTATATTTTTAAACGTAAGCAAAAAGGAATAGATCGAATGTAATTTCTCCGTGTCGGTTTTAGAATTCAGTGTATGTTCGTAATGATTAATGTAGCACATTTCTTTAAAGAATCTACTAGAATCATGGGAAAACCGATCCAAAATCTTAGGATTATCAAAATTTACCACATGTTTGGTACTATTAATGTGAGCGCCCAAAGTACATTTTTTGGGGTTAACCTCCGCGTCAGAACGGTGTTGGATAATCCTGTTTTTTAGTTTTTGTATCGTGCTTCCTATATATATTTTGTTACATTGGCATTCTAATTTATAAATACACTTTTTAGTGCTTGTGACATTATATTTAAATTTTAAAGTTGTATTAAGAGAGGAAAGTTTCAACAATGGTTTATCCGCAACCACTAAGTTCTTCAACTTAAGTACCTTTTTAAGGCTATTGGACATATGTCCCAAATATGAGAGAGACCTGTACTTGACAGGTTCTGCCACATGTGAAGTCCTATCCACCGATCTCACCTCCCCACCCCCAGGACCAAGGTCTTGTGTAACATCTATATTGAAAATGATTCTATAAACCAATTTTTTTGGATAAGAATTTTGGATGAAAATCTCAGCGAGACGTTTTAAATTTTTATTAAGAAGAGAAATGTCAGAAATTTTCGTGACTCTATGTTTCATAGTTTTGAGGAGAGCAATTTTATATTTAAGAGGATGAAAAGAATAGAAATTTAAATATCTACCTGAGTAGGTTTTTTTAGTGTACCAATCAAATTTAAGATTGTTCTCAAGGTCTCTAAAGAAAAAGGTGTCCAGAAAAGGTACGCCTCTCCTACTAGAATCCTCTAATTCTATGGTAAATTGTATGCTAGGATGATATTCATTAAATATGGCTAATATGTGGTCTGTTTTGTCACTAGGGACAGCCAAGACCAAATCATCCACATATTTTTTTAAAAAAGGAATCTGGAATTCAATTTTTTTCCAAAACTGTATCCAGTAAAGTATCCATAGTGATTTGAGCTAGTATGGCGGAGAGACTAGAACCCATAGGGCAACCTATCTTTTGCAAGTAGACCTTGTTTTCGAAGGCAAAATATGAAGAGTGATAAATTTTATGTAAAATTTCTAAGAAGATTTTTTTCGAAATGGGTGTGTTTTCGGATATATGTTTCCATCTTAAATTAATTTCTTTTAACACTAAATCCCAAGTAATGCTGGGGAAAAGAGAAACAACATCAAGACTGATCAAGGAGTAGTCAGAAGGGATTTTAGTGCCCTTAAGCTCATCAATAAGTTCAAAGGAACTGTTAACAAAGTATTTGTTGTTACTGTCATACGATTCTTTAAGTATATTAGTAATAAAAAGAGTTAATTTTTTAAACGGACCATCCGAGGCGTCAATTATGTGTCTTAGAGGATGACCCTCTTTGTGAATCTTAATATTAGCAAAAACCCTTGGAATAAGGGCGTTGTGTTCATTAAGATTTCTGGATGTCACATTAGAAATGTATTGTTTTCTTTTAAGAGTAGAAACTAACTTGTTATTTTGGTTCTGGAAGGAAGAGGTAGGATCAGAATCTAAGACTTCATATGTGTTAACATCATTTAAAATGGCTTCTAATTTAAGTTTATAGTCAGATTTATCCATTATAACTGAAACATTGCCTTTATCGGCTTTTAATAGAATTAAATGTTGGTTATTTTTTAGAAACTTCTTAGCTACATGAAAATGTCTACTTATGGCATTAAACCTATTTTCCTCAGATCCATGGGTGCCCTTAAAGTAATTAGTGAGGAGATTAGCAACCTGTGCTCTTTTAATTTCTATGAAATTATCATCGTGAAGAGACAAAATATCTTCTAACTCAGCTAATACTTTAAAAACATCCACGTCTCTGTGGCTCAAAGGTAATGAAAATTTGCTACCTAGTTTCAGAAAACTGGAAACATCAGACGGAATGTCAGTGTTAGACAGGTTGATGAACCAACTGTCAGACGTATTAATTTTGTTGTTAAACTCAAAATTTTGGCTGATTTTAAGAAATTTATCATGTAATCTGCTCTTTTTGTTAAGAATAAGCTTGTTAAATGAAACTTTTTGCTTCTCAAAGAATTTTTTATGTATGTAAATCGGAACCGATTCCATGATAAATTTTCTCAAACAGGCAATGTCTGCTTCCAATTTCCTAATTTCGGTATGCACGTTAGATACTTCTAACGATAATATACTATGTTTCAACCTTTCATTGAAGCGTCCATAGTCTCTATTAATATTTCCACTGTTGTCCATCATAAGATTTTGCACTTTTTTTTCGTATCCCCACACATGTTTTGGTGTTACATGATGTTTTCTGCACTTTATTAGAAATGTTAACCTGGTTTTGGCTGATGCTAATTTTCTACTTTTTCTTGTTAAGTTCTTCATTGTTCTTGAAACTTGTGGTCCATAATTTGCACTAATGTTGGTGAAGAAGCCCATCGTAACTGTAAAGATATAGAAACGGAGAATTTCTTTCTTCTCGTTGAAACAAAGTATATACGTTTGGAATAGTTGGGAAAAGAAGATATTGTGTCGATAGTAACCACAATTATTTCATTAAGGCCTATATTTCGTTAGCCATTCGCTAACTTTATTCAAGGTCTACAAACAAACATTAAACGCAGTTAGATTTATGTATACATAACCCTAGTTTTATGTTACTTACTGAAATACTTAAGTGAGACACATGGATGTAAAATAACTAGATGTTATGTAGAACTGAACCGAAAGAGAACAAAAAAACTTCATAGTTGTAAACTTTTAGAAATGAAACATATTTAAGAAACTAGCGAAAACCAAAAACTAAGTCACATTAAAGATGACGCCATTTTGTATGTAACAAGGTGGCGGAAGTTAGAAATCAAATCAAGTGTAGAGGGATAAGCACTTGACTATTTATGGGAAATTAATAACTGCGCAGGCGCAGCAGATTTCAATGTTAAATTTTGAAAAAGAAAAAAGAGAGGAATGAGCGGGAAACATATATTATATATAAATGAGAATATTATGAAAGAAAGGTTATTAAAGACCTGATAATTATGTATACTATCTCACCGATCACCACTAAACTCCATTCCCGAACTGAGAATTTTTTATATTTTTAAACGTAAGCAAAAAGGAATAGATCGAATGTAATTTCTCCGTGTCGGTTTTAGAATTCAGTGTATGTTCGTAATGATTAATGTAGCACATTTCTTTAAAGAATCTACTAGAATCATGGGAAAACCGATCCAAAATCTTAGGATTATCAAAATTTACCACATGTTTGGTACTATTAATGTGAGCGCCCAAAGTACATTTTTTGGGGTTAACCTCCGCGTCAGAACGGTGTTGGATAATCCTGTTTTTTAGTTTTTGTATCGTGCTTCCTATATATATTTTGTTACATTGGCATTCTAATTTATAAATACACTTTTTAGTGCTTGTGACATTATATTTAAATTTTAAAGTTGTATTAAGAGAGGAAAGTTTCAACAATGGTTTATCCGCAACCACTAAGTTCTTCAACTTAAGTACCTTTTTAAGGCTATTGGACATATGTCCCAAATATGAGAGAGACCTGTACTTGACAGGTTCTGCCACATGTGAAGTCCTATCCACCGATCTCACCTCCCCACCCCCAGGACCAAGGTCTTGTGTAACATCTATATTGAAAATGATTCTATAAACCAATTTTTTTGGATAAGAATTTTGGATGAAAATCTCAGCGAGACGTTTTAAATTTTTATTAAGAAGAGAAATGTCAGAAATTTTCGTGACTCTATGTTTCATAGTTTTGAGGAGAGCAATTTTATATTTAAGAGGATGAAAAGAATAGAAATTTAAATATCTACCTGAGTAGGTTTTTTTAGTGTACCAATCAAATTTAAGATTGTTCTCAAGGTCTCTAAAGAAAAAGGTGTCCAGAAAAGGTACGCCTCTCCTACTAGAATCCTCTAATTCTATGGTAAATTGTATGCTAGGATGATATTCATTAAATATGGCTAATATGTGGTCTGTTTTGTCACTAGGGACAGCCAAGACCAAATCATCCACATATTTTTTTATAAAAAAGGAATCTGGAATTCAATTTTTTTCAAAACTGTATCCAGTAAAGTATCCATAGTGATTTGAGCTAGTATGGCGGAGAGACTAGAACCCATAGGGCAACCTATCTTTTGCAAGTAGACCTTGTTTTCGAAGGCAAAATATGAAGAGTGATAAATTTTATGTAAAATTTCTAAGAAGATTTTTTTCGAAATGGGTGTGTTTTCGGATATATGTTTCCATCTTAAATTAATTTCTTTTAACACTAAATCCCAAGTAATGCTGGGGAAAAGAGAAACAACATCAAGACTGATCAAGGAGTAGTCAGAAGGGATTTTAGTGCCCTTAAGCTCATCAATAAGTTCAAAGGAACTGTTAACAAAGTATTTGTTGTTACTGTCATACGATTCTTTAAGTATATTAGTAATAAAAAGAGTTAATTTTTTAAACGGACCATCCGAGGCGTCAATTATGTGTCTTAGAGGATGACCCTCTTTGTGAATCTTAATATTAGCAAAAACCCTTGGAATAAGGGCGTTGTGTTCATTAAGATTTCTGGATGTCACATTAGAAATGTATTGTTTTCTTTTAAGAGTAGAAACTAACTTGTTATTTTGGTTCTGGAAGGAAGAGGTAGGATCAGAATCTAAGACTTCATATGTGTTAACATCATTTAAAATGGCTTCTAATTTAAGTTTATAGTCAGATTTATCCATTATAACTGAAACATTGCCTTTATCGGCTTTTAATAGAATTAAATGTTGGTTATTTTTTAGAAACTTCTTAGCTACATGAAAATGTCTACTTATGGCATTAAACCTATTTTCCTCAGATCCATGGGTGCCCTTAAAGTAATTAGTGAGGAGATTAGCAACCTGTGCTCTTTTAATTTCTATGAAATTATCATCGTGAAGAGACAAAATATCTTCTAACTCAGCTAATACTTTAAAAACATCCACGTCTCTGTGGCTCAAAGGTAATGAAAATTTGCTACCTAGTTTCAGAAAACTGGAAACATCAGACGGAATGTCAGTGTTAGACAGGTTGATGAACCAACTGTCAGACGTATTAATTTTGTTGTTAAACTCAAAATTTTGGCTGATTTTAAGAAATTTATCATGTAATCTGCTCTTTTTGTTAAGAATAAGCTTGTTAAATGAAACTTTTTGCTTCTCAAAGAATTTTTTATGTATGTAAATCGGAACCGATTCCATGATAAATTTTCTCAAACAGGCAATGTCTGCTTCCAATTTCCTAATTTCGGTATGCACGTTAGATACTTCTAACGATAATATACTATGTTTCAACCTTTCATTGAAGCGTCCATAGTCTCTATTAATATTTCCACTGTTGTCCATCATAAGATTTTGCACTTTTTTTTCGTATCCCCACACATGTTTTGGTGTTACATGATGTTTTCTGCACTTTATTAGAAATGTTAACCTGGTTTTGGCTGATGCTAATTTTCTACTTTTTCTTGTTAAGTTCTTCATTGTTCTTGAAACTTGTGGTCCATAATTTGCACTAATGTTGGTGAAGAAGCCCATCGTAACTGTAAAGATATAGAAACGGAGAATTTCTTTCTTCTCGTTGAAACAAAGTATATACGTTTGGAATAGTTGGGAAAAGAAGATATTGTGTCGATAGTAACCACAATTATTTCATTAAGGCCTATATTTCGTTAGCCATTCGCTAACTTTATTCAAGGTCTACAAACAAACATTAAACGCAGTTAGATTTATGTATACATAACCCTAGTTTTATGTTACTTACTGAAATACTTAAGTGAGACACATGGATGTAAAATAACTAGATGTTATGTAGAACTGAACCGAAAGAGAACAAAAAAACTTCATAGTTGTAAACTTTTAGAAATGAAACATATTTAAGAAACTAGCGAAAACCAAAAACTAAGTCACATTAAAGATGACGCCATTTTGTATGTAACAAGGTGGCGGAAGTTAGAAATCAAATCAAGTGTAGAGGGATAAGCACTTGACTATTTATGGGAAATTAATAACTGCGCAGGCGCAGCAGATTTCAATGTTAAATTTTGAAAAAGAAAAAAGAGAGGAATGAGCGGGAAACATATATTATATATAAATGAGAATATTATGAAAGAAAGGTTATTAAAGACCTGATAATTATGTATACTATCTCACCGATCACCACTAAACTCCATTCCCGAACTGAGAATTTTTTATATTTTTAAACGTAAGCAAAAAGGAATAGATCGAATGTAATTTCTCCGTGTCGGTTTTAGAATTCAGTGTATGTTCGTAATGATTAATGTAGCACATTTCTTTAAAGAATCTACTAGAGTCATGGGAAAACCGATCCAAAATCTTAGGATTATCAAAATTTACCACATGTTTGGTACTATTAATGTGAGCGCCCAAAGTACATTTTTTGGGGTTAACCTCCGCGTCAGAACGGTGTTGGATAATCCTGTTTTTTAGTTTTTGTATCGTGCTTCCTATATATATTTTGTTACATTGGCATTCTAATTTATAAATACACTTTTTAGTGCTTGTGACATTATATTTAAATTTTAAAGTTGTATTAAGAGAGGAAAGTTTCAACAATGGTTTATCCGCAACCACTAAGTTCTTCAACTTAAGTACCTTTTTAAGGCTATTGGACATATGTCCCAAATATGAGAGAGACCTGTACTTGACAGGTTCTGCCACATGTGAAGTCCTATCCACCGATCTCACCTCCCCACCCCCAGGACCAAGGTCTTGTGTAACATCTATATTGAAAATGATTCTATAAACCAATTTTTTTGGATAAGAATTTTGGATGAAAATCTCAGCGAGACGTTTTAAATTTTTATTAAGAAGAGAAATGTCAGAAATTTTCGTGACTCTATGTTTCATAGTTTTGAGGAGAGCAATTTTATATTTAAGAGGATGAAAAGAATAGAAATTTAAATATCTACCTGAGTAGGTTTTTTTAGTGTACCAATCAAATTTAAGATTGTTCTCAAGGTCTCTAAAGAAAAAGGTGTCCAGAAAAGGTACGCCTCTCCTACTAGAATCCTCTAATTCTATGGTAAATTGTATGCTAGGATGATATTCATTAAATATGGCTAATATGTGGTCTGTTTTGTCACTAGGGACAGCCAAGACCAAATCATCCACATATTTTTTTAAAAAAGGAATCTGGAATTCAATTTTTTTCAAAACTGTATCCAGTAAAGTATCCATAGTGATTTGAGCTAGTATGGCGGAGAGACTAGAACCCATAGGGCAACCTATCTTTTGCAAGTAGACCTTGTTTTCGAAGGCAAAATATGAAGAGTGATAAATTTTATGTAAAATTTCTAAGAAGATTTTTTTCGAAATGGGTGTGTTTTCGGATATATGTTTCCATCTTAAATTAATTTCTTTTAACACTAAATCCCAAGTAATGCTGGGGAAAAGAGAAACAACATCAAGACTGATCAAGGAGTAGTCAGAAGGGATTTTAGTGCCCTTAAGCTCATCAATAAGTTCAAAGGAACTGTTAACAAAGTATTTGTTGTTACTGTCATACGATTCTTTAAGTATATTAGTAATAAAAAGAGTTAATTTTTTAAACGGACCATCCGAGGCGTCAATTATGTGTCTTAGAGGATGACCCTCTTTGTGAATCTTAATATTAGCAAAAACCCTTGGAATAAGGGCGTTGTGTTCATTAAGATTTCTGGATGTCACATTAGAAATGTATTGTTTTCTTTTAAGAGTAGAAACTAACTTGTTATTTTGGTTCTGGAAGGAAGAGGTAGGATCAGAATCTAAGACTTCATATGTGTTAACATCATTTAAAATGGCTTCTAATTTAAGTTTATAGTCAGATTTATCCATTATAACTGAAACATTGCCTTTATCGGCTTTTAATAGAATTAAATGTTGGTTATTTTTTAGAAACTTCTTAGCTACATGAAAATGTCTACTTATGGCATTAAACCTATTTTCCTCAGATCCATGGGTGCCCTTAAAGTAATTAGTGAGGAGATTAGCAACCTGTGCTCTTTTAATTTCTATGAAATTATCATCGTGAAGAGACAAAATATCTTCTAACTCAGCTAATACTTTAAAAACATCCACGTCTCTGTGGCTCAAAGGTAATGAAAATTTGCTACCTAGTTTCAGAAAACTGGAAACATCAGACGGAATGTCAGTGTTAGATAGGTTGATGAACCAACTGTCAGACGTATTAATTTTGTTGTTAAACTCAAAATTTTGGCTGATTTTAAGAAATTTATCATGTAATCTGCTCTTTTTGTTAAGAATAAGCTTGTTAAATGAAACTTTTTGCTTCTCAAAGAATTTTTTATGTATGTAAATCGGAACCGATTCCATGATAAATTTTCTCAAACAGGCAATGTCTGCTTCCAATTTCCTAATTTCGGTATGCACGTTAGATACTTCTAACGATAATATACTATGTTTCAACCTTTCATTGAAGCGTCCATAGTCTCTATTAATATTTCCACTGTTGTCCATCATAAGATTTTGCACTTTTTTTTCGTATCCCCACACATGTTTTGGTGTTACATGATGTTTTCTGCACTTTATTAGAAATGTTAACCTGGTTTTGGCTGATGCTAATTTTCTACTTTTTCTTGTTAAGTTCTTCATTGTTCTTGAAACTTGTGGTCCATAATTTGCACTAATGTTGGTGAAGAAGCCCATCGTAACTGTAAAGATATAGAAACGGAGAATTTCTTTCTTCTCGTTGAAACAAAGTATATACGTTTGGAATAGTTGGGAAAAGAAGATATTGTGTCGATAGTAACCACAATTATTTCATTAAGGCCTATATTTCGTTAGCCATTCGCTAACTTTATTCAAGGTCTACAAACAAACATTAAACGCAGTTAGATTTATGTATACATAACCCTAGTTTTATGTTACTTACTGAAATACTTAAGTGAGACACATGGATGTAAAATAACTAGATGTTATGTAGAACTGAACCGAAAGAGAACAAAAAAACTTCATAGTTGTAAACTTTTAGAAATGAAACATATTTAAGAAACTAGCGAAAACCAAAAACTAAGTCACATTAAAGATGACGCCATTTTGTATGTAACAAGGTGGCGGAAGTTAGAAATCAAATCAAGTGTAGAGGGATAAGCACTTGACTATTTATGGGAAATTAATAACTGCGCAGGCGCAGCAGATTTCAATGTTAAATTTTGAAAAAGAAAAAAGAGAGGAATGAGCGGGAAACATATATTATATATAAATGAGAATATTATGAAAGAAAGGTTATTAAAGACCTGATAATTATGTATACTATCTCACCGATCACCACTAAACTCCATTCCCGAACTGAGAATTTTTTATATTTTTAAACGTAAGCAAAAAGGAATAGATCGAATGTAATTTCTCCGTGTCGGTTTTAGAATTCAGTGTATGTTCGTAATGATTAATGTAGCACATTTCTTTAAAGAATCTACTAGAATCATGGGAAAACCGATCCAAAATCTTAGGATTATCAAAATTTACCACATGTTTGGTACTATTAATGTGAGCGCCCAAAGTACATTTTTTGGGGTTAACCTCCGCGTCAGAACGGTGTTGGATAATCCTGTTTTTTAGTTTTTGTATCGTGCTTCCTATATATATTTTGTTACATTGGCATTCTAATTTATAAATACACTTTTTAGTGCTTGTGACATTATATTTAAATTTTAAAGTTGTATTAAGAGAGGAAAGTTTCAACAATGGTTTATCCGCAACCACTAAGTTCTTCAACTTAAGTACCTTTTTAAGGCTATTGGACATATGTCCCAAATATGAGAGAGACCTGTACTTGACAGGTTCTGCCACATGTGAAGTCCTATCCACCGATCTCACCTCCCCACCCCCAGGACCAAGGTCTTGTGTAACATCTATATTGAAAATGATTCTATAAACCAATTTTTTTGGATAAGAATTTTGGATGAAAATCTCAGCGAGACGTTTTAAATTTTTATTAAGAAGAGAAATGTCAGAAATTTTCGTGACTCTATGTTTCATAGTTTTGAGGAGAGCAATTTTATATTTAAGAGGATGAAAAGAATAGAAATTTAAATATCTACCTGAGTAGGTTTTTTTAGTGTACCAATCAAATTTAAGATTGTTCTCAAGGTCTCTAAAGAAAAAGGTGTCCAGAAAAGGTACGCCTCTCCTACTAGAATCCTCTAATTCTATGGTAAATTGTATGCTAGGATGATATTCATTAAATATGGCTAATATGTGGTCTGTTTTGTCACTAGGGACAGCCAAGACCAAATCATCCACATATTTTTTTAAAAAAGGAATCTGGAATTCAATTTTTTTCAAAACTGTATCCAGTAAAGTATCCATAGTGATTTGAGCTAGTATGGCGGAGAGACTAGAACCCATAGGGCAACCTATCTTTTGCAAGTAGACCTTGTTTTCGAAGGCAAAATATGAAGAGTGATAAATTTTATGTAAAATTTCTAAGAAGATTTTTTTCGAAATGGGTGTGTTTTCGGATATATGTTTCCATCTTAAATTAATTTCTTTTAACACTAAATCCCAAGTAATGCTGGGGAAAAGAGAAACAACATCAAGACTGATCAAGGAGTAGTCAGAAGGGATTTTAGTGCCCTTAAGCTCATCAATAAGTTCAAAGGAACTGTTAACAAAGTATTTGTTGTTACTGTCATACGATTCTTTAAGTATATTAGTAATAAAAAGAGTTAATTTTTTAAACGGACCATCCGAGGCGTCAATTATGTGTCTTAGAGGATGACCCTCTTTGTGAATCTTAATATTAGCAAAAACCCTTGGAATAAGGGCGTTGTGTTCATTAAGATTTCTGGATGTCACATTAGAAATGTATTGTTTTCTTTTAAGAGTAGAAACTAACTTGTTATTTTGGTTCTGGAAGGAAGAGGTAGGATCAGAATCTAAGACTTCATATGTGTTAACATCATTTAAAATGGCTTCTAATTTAAGTTTATAGTCAGATTTATCCATTATAACTGAAACATTGCCTTTATCGGCTTTTAATAGAATTAAATGTTGGTTATTTTTTAGAAACTTCTTAGCTACATGAAAATGTCTACTTATGGCATTAAACCTATTTTCCTCAGATCCATGGGTGCCCTTAAAGTAATTAGTGAGGAGATTAGCAACCTGTGCTCTTTTAATTTCTATGAAATTATCATCGTGAAGTTGATAACCATTGTTGAAACTTTCCTCTCTTAATACAACTTTAAAATTTAAATATAATGTCACAAGCACTAAAAAGTGTATTTATAAATTAGAATGCCAATGTAACAAAATATATATAGGAAGCACGATACAAAAACTAAAAAACAGGATTATCCAACACCGTTCTGACGCGGAGGTTAACCCCAAAAAATGTACTTTGGGCGCTCACATTAATAGTACCAAACATGTGGTAAATTTTGATAATCCTAAGATTTTGGATCGGTTTTCCCATGATTCTAGTAGATTCTTTAAAGAAATGTGCTACATTAATCATTACGAACATACACTGAATTCTAAAACCGACACGGAGAAATTACATTCGATCTATTCCTTTTTGCTTACGTTTAAAAATATAAAAAATTCTCAGTTCGGGAATGGAGTTTAGTGGTGATCGGTGAGATAGTATACATAATTATCAGGTCTTTAATAACCTTTCTTTCATAATATTCTCATTTATATATAATATATGTTTCCCGCTCATTCCTCTCTTTTTTCTTTTTCAAAATTTAACATTGAAATCTGCTGCGCCTGCGCAGTTATTAATTTCCCATAAATAGTCAAGTGCTTATCCCTCTACACTTGATTTGATTTCTAACTTCCGCCACCTTGTTACATACAAAATGGCGTCATCTTTAATGTGACTTAGTTTTTGGTTTTCGCTAGTTTCTTAAATATGTTTCATTTCTAAAAGTTTACAACTATGAAGTTTTTTTGTTCTCTTTCGGTTCAGTTCTACATAACATCTAGTTATTTTACATCCATGTGTCTCACTTAAGTATTTCAGTAAGTAACATAAAACTAGGGTTATGTATACATAAATCTAACTGCGTTTAATGTTTGTTTGTAGACCTTGAATAAAGTTAGCGAATGGCTAACGAAATATAGGCCTTAATGAAATAATTGTGGTTACTATCGACACAATATCTTCTTTTCCCAACTATTCCAAACGTATATACTTTGTTTCAACGAGAAGAAAGAAATTCTCCGTTTCTATATCTTTACAGTTACGATGGGCTTCTTCACCAACATTAGTGCAAATTATGGACCACAAGTTTCAAGAACAATGAAGAACTTAACAAGAAAAAGTAGAAAATTAGCATCAGCCAAAACCAGGTTAACATTTCTAATAAAGTGCAGAAAACATCATGTAACACCAAAACATGTGTGGGGATACGAAAAAAAAGTGCAAAATCTTATGATGGACAACAGTGGAAATATTAATAGAGACTATGGACGCTTCAATGAAAGGTTGAAACATAGTATATTATCGTTAGAAGTATCTAACGTGCATACCGAAATTAGGAAATTGGAAGCAGACATTGCCTGTTTGAGAAAATTTATCATGGAATCGGTTCCGATTTACATACATAAAAAATTCTTTGAGAAGCAAAAAGTTTCATTTAACAAGCTTATTCTTAACAAAAAGAGCAGATTACATGATAAATTTCTTAAAATCAGCCAAAATTTTGAGTTTAACAACAAAATTAATACGTCTGACAGTTGGTTCATCAACCTGTCTAACACTGACATTCCGTCTGATGTTTCCAGTTTTCTGAAACTAGGTAGCAAATTTTCATTACCTTTGAGCCACAGAGACGTGGATGTTTTTAAAGTATTAGCTGAGTTAGAAGATATTTTGTCTCTTCACGATGATAATTTCATAGAAATTAAAAGAGCACAGGTTGCTAATCTCCTCACTAATTACTTTAAGGGCACCCATGGATCTGAGGAAAATAGGTTTAATGCCATAAGTAGACATTTTCATGTAGCTAAGAAGTTTCTAAAAAATAACCAACATTTAATTCTATTAAAAGCCGATAAAGGCAATGTTTCAGTTATAATGGATAAATCTGACTATAAACTTAAATTAGAAGCCATTTTAAATGATGTTAACACATATGAAGTCTTAGATTCTGATCCTACCTCTTCCTTCCAGAACCAAAATAACAAGTTAGTTTCTACTCTTAAAAGAAAACAATACATTTCTAATGTGACATCCAGAAATCTTAATGAACACAACGCCCTTATTCCAAGGGTTTTTGCTAATATTAAGATTCACAAAGAGGGTCATCCTCTAAGACACATAATTGACGCCTCGGATGGTCCGTTTAAAAAATTAACTCTTTTTATTACTAATATACTTAAAGAATCGTATGACAGTAACAACAAATACTTTGTTAACAGTTCCTTTGAACTTATTGATGAGCTTAAGGGCACTAAAATCCCTTCTGACTACTCCTTGATCAGTCTTGATGTTGTTTCTCTTTTCCCCAGCATTACTTGGGATTTAGTGTTAAAAGAAATTAATTTAAGATGGAAACATATATCCGAAAACACACCCATTTCGAAAAAAATCTTCTTAGAAATTTTACATAAAATTTATCACTCTTCATATTTTGCCTTCGAAAACAAGGTCTACTTGCAAAAGATAGGTTGCCCTATGGGTTCTAGTCTCTCCGCCATACTAGCTCAAATCACTATGGATACTTTACTGGATACAGTTTTGAAAAAAATTGAATTCCAGATTCCTTTTTTAAAAAAATATGTGGATGATTTGGTCTTGGCTGTCCCTAGTGACAAAACAGACCACATATTAGCCATATTTAATGAATATCATCCTAGCATACAATTTACCATAGAATTAGAGGATTCTAGTAGGAGAGGCGTACCTTTTCTGGACACCTTTTTCTTTAGAGACCTTGAGAACAATCTTAAATTTGATTGGTACACTAAAAAAACCTACTCAGGTAGATATTTAAATTTCTATTCTTTTCATCCTCTTAAATATAAAATTGCTCTCCTCAAAACTATGAAACATAGAGTCACGAAAATTTCTGACATTTCTCTTCTTAATAAAAATTTAAAACGTCTCGCTGAGATTTTCATCCAAAATTCTTATCCAAAAAAATTGGTTTATAGAATCATTTTCAATATAGATGTTACACAAGACCTTGGTCCTGGGGGTGGGGAGGTGAGATCGGTGGATAGGACTTCACATGTGGCAGAACCTGTCAAGTACAGGTCTCTCTCATATTTGGGACATATGTCCAATAGCCTTAAAAAGGTACTTAAGTTGAAGAACTTAGTGGTTGCGGATAAACCATTGTTGAAACTTTCCTCTCTTAATACAACTTTAAAATTTAAATATAATGTCACAAGCACTAAAAAGTGTATTTATAAATTAGAATGCCAATGTAACAAAATATATATAGGAAGCACGATACAAAAACTAAAAAACAGGATTATCCAACACCGTTCTGACGCGGAGGTTAACCCCAAAAAATGTACTTTGGGCGCTCACATTAATAGTACCAAACATGTGGTAAATTTTGATAATCCTAAGATTTTGGATCGGTTTTCCCATGATTCTAGTAGATTCTTTAAAGAAATGTGCTACATTAATCATTACGAACATACACTGAATTCTAAAACCGACACGGAGAAATTACATTCGATCTATTCCTTTTTGCTTACGTTTAAAAATATAAAAAATTCTCAGTTCGGGAATGGAGTTTAGTGGTGATCGGTGAGATAGTATACATAATTATCAGGTCTTTAATAACCTTTCTTTCATAATATTCTCATTTATATATAATATATGTTTCCCGCTCATTCCTCTCTTTTTTCTTTTTCAAAATTTAACATTGAAATCTGCTGCGCCTGCGCAGTTATTAATTTCCCATAAATAGTCAAGTGCTTATCCCTCTACACTTGATTTGATTTCTAACTTCCGCCACCTTGTTACATACAAAATGGCGTCATCTTTAATGTGACTTAGTTTTTGGTTTTCGCTAGTTTCTTAAATATGTTTCATTTCTAAAAGTTTACAACTATGAAGTTTTTTTGTTCTCTTTCGGTTCAGTTCTACATAACATCTAGTTATTTTACATCCATGTGTCTCACTTAAGTATTTCAGTAAGTAACATAAAACTAGGGTTATGTATACATAAATCTAACTGCGTTTAATGTTTGTTTGTAGACCTTGAATAAAGTTAGCGAATGGCTAACGAAATATAGGCCTTAATGAAATAATTGTGGTTACTATCGACACAATATCTTCTTTTCCCAACTATTCCAAACGTATATACTTTGTTTCAACGAGAAGAAAGAAATTCTCCGTTTCTATATCTTTACAGTTACGATGGGCTTCTTCACCAACATTAGTGCAAATTATGGACCACAAGTTTCAAGAACAATGAAGAACTTAACAAGAAAAAGTAGAAAATTAGCATCAGCCAAAACCAGGTTAACATTTCTAATAAAGTGCAGAAAACATCATGTAACACCAAAACATGTGTGGGGATACGAAAAAAAAGTGCAAAATCTTATGATGGACAACAGTGGAAATATTAATAGAGACTATGGACGCTTCAATGAAAGGTTGAAACATAGTATATTATCGTTAGAAGTATCTAACGTGCATACCGAAATTAGGAAATTGGAAGCAGACATTGCCTGTTTGAGAAAATTTATCATGGAATCGGTTCCGATTTACATACATAAAAAATTCTTTGAGAAGCAAAAAGTTTCATTTAACAAGCTTATTCTTAACAAAAAGAGCAGATTACATGATAAATTTCTTAAAATCAGCCAAAAATTTTGAGTTTAACAACAAAATTAATACGTCTGACAGTTGGTTCATCAACCTGTCTAACACTGACATTCCGTCTGATGTTTCCAGTTTTCTGAAACTAGGTAGCAAATTTTCATTACCTTTGAGCCACAGAGACGTGGATGTTTTTAAAGTATTAGCTGAGTTAGAAGATATTTTGTCTCTTCACGATGATAATTTCATAGAAATTAAAAGAGCACAGGTTGCTAATCTCCTCACTAATTACTTTAAGGGCACCCATGGATCTGAGGAAAATAGGTTTAATGCCATAAGTAGACATTTTCATGTAGCTAAGAAGTTTCTAAAAAATAACCAACATTTAATTCTATTAAAAGCCGATAAAGGCAATGTTTCAGTTATAATGGATAAATCTGACTATAAACTTAAATTAGAAGCCATTTTAAATGATGTTAACACATATGAAGTCTTAGATTCTGATCCTACCTCTTCCTTCCAGAACCAAAATAACAAGTTAGTTTCTACTCTTAAAAGAAAACAATACATTTCTAATGTGACATCCAGAAATCTTAATGAACACAACGCCCTTATTCCAAGGGTTTTTGCTAATATTAAGATTCACAAAGAGGGTCATCCTCTAAGACACATAATTGACGCCTCGGATGGTCCGTTTAAAAAATTAACTCTTTTTATTACTAATATACTTAAAGAATCGTATGACAGTAACAACAAATACTTTGTTAACAGTTCCTTTGAACTTATTGATGAGCTTAAGGGCACTAAAATCCCTTCTGACTACTCCTTGATCAGTCTTGATGTTGTTTCTCTTTTCCCCAGCATTACTTGGGATTTAGTGTTAAAAGAAATTAATTTAAGATGGAAACATATATCCGAAAACACACCCATTTCGAAAAAAATCTTCTTAGAAATTTTACATAAAATTTATCACTCTTCATATTTTGCCTTCGAAAACAAGGTCTACTTGCAAAAGATAGGTTGCCCTATGGGTTCTAGTCTCTCCGCCATACTAGCTCAAATCACTATGGATACTTTACTGGATACAGTTTTGAAAAAAATTGAATTCCAGATTCCTTTTTTAAAAAAATATGTGGATGATTTGGTCTTGGCTGTCCCTAGTGACAAAACAGACCACATATTAGCCATATTTAATGAATATCATCCTAGCATACAATTTACCATAGAATTAGAGGATTCTAGTAGGAGAGGCGTACCTTTTCTGGACACCTTTTTCTTTAGAGACCTTGAGAACAATCTTAAATTTGATTGGTACACTAAAAAAACCTACTCAGGTAGATATTTAAATTTCTATTCTTTTCATCCTCTTAAATATAAAATTGCTCTCCTCAAAACTATGAAACATAGAGTCACGAAAATTTCTGACATTTCTCTTCTTAATAAAAATTTAAAACGTCTCGCTGAGATTTTCATCCAAAATTCTTATCCAAAAAAATTGGTTTATAGAATCATTTTCAATATAGATGTTACACAAGACCTTGGTCCTGGGGGTGGGGAGGTGAGATCGGTGGATAGGACTTCACATGTGGCAGAACCTGTCAAGTACAGGTCTCTCTCATATTTGGGACATATGTCCAATAGCCTTAAAAAGGTACTTAAGTTGAAGAACTTAGTGGTTGCGGATAAACCATTGTTGAAACTTTCCTCTCTTAATACAACTTTAAAATTTAAATATAATGTCACAAGCACTAAAAAGTGTATTTATAAATTAGAATGCCAATGTAACAAAATATATATAGGAAGCACGATACAAAAACTAAAAAACAGGATTATCCAACACCGTTCTGACGCGGAGGTTAACCCCAAAAAATGTACTTTGGGCGCTCACATTAATAGTACCAAACATGTGGTAAATTTTGATAATCCTAAGATTTTGGATCGGTTTTCCCATGATTCTAGTAGATTCTTTAAAGAAATGTGCTACATTAATCATTACGAACATACACTGAATTCTAAAACCGACACGGAGAAATTACATTCGATCTATTCCTTTTTGCTTACGTTTAAAAATATAAAAAATTCTCAGTTCGGGAATGGAGTTTAGTGGTGATCGGTGAGATAGTATACATAATTATCAGGTCTTTAATAACCTTTCTTTCATAATATTCTCATTTATATATAATATATGTTTCCCGCTCATTCCTCTCTTTTTTCTTTTTCAAAATTTAACATTGAAATCTGCTGCGCCTGCGCAGTTATTAATTTCCCATAAATAGTCAAGTGCTTATCCCTCTACACTTGATTTGATTTCTAACTTCCGCCACCTTGTTACATACAAAATGGCGTCATCTTTAATGTGACTTAGTTTTTGGTTTTCGCTAGTTTCTTAAATATGTTTCATTTCTAAAAGTTTACAACTATGAAGTTTTTTTGTTCTCTTTCGGTTCAGTTCTACATAACATCTAGTTATTTTACATCCATGTGTCTCACTTAAGTATTTCAGTAAGTAACATAAAACTAGGGTTATGTATACATAAATCTAACTGCGTTTAATGTTTGTTTGTAGACCTTGAATAAAGTTAGCGAATGGCTAACGAAATATAGGCCTTAATGAAATAATTGTGGTTACTATCGACACAATATCTTCTTTTCCCAACTATTCCAAACGTATATACTTTGTTTCAACGAGAAGAAAGAAATTCTCCGTTTCTATATCTTTACAGTTACGATGGGCTTCTTCACCAACATTAGTGCAAATTATGGACCACAAGTTTCAAGAACAATGAAGAACTTAACAAGAAAAAGTAGAAAATTAGCATCAGCCAAAACCAGGTTAACATTTCTAATAAAGTGCAGAAAACATCATGTAACACCAAAACATGTGTGGGGATACGAAAAAAAAGTGCAAAATCTTATGATGGACAACAGTGGAAATATTAATAGAGACTATGGACGCTTCAATGAAAGGTTGAAACATAGTATATTATCGTTAGAAGTATCTAACGTGCATACCGAAATTAGGAAATTGGAAGCAGACATTGCCTGTTTGAGAAAATTTATCATGGAATCGGTTCCGATTTACATACATAAAAAATTCTTTGAGAAGCAAAAAGTTTCATTTAACAAGCTTATTCTTAACAAAAAGAGCAGATTACATGATAAATTTCTTAAAATCAGCCAAAAATTTTGAGTTTAACAACAAAATTAATACGTCTGACAGTTGGTTCATCAACCTGTCTAACACTGACATTCCGTCTGATGTTTCCAGTTTTCTGAAACTAGGTAGCAAATTTTCATTACCTTTGAGCCACAGAGACGTGGATGTTTTTAAAGTATTAGCTGAGTTAGAAGATATTTTGTCTCTTCACGATGATAATTTCATAGAAATTAAAAGAGCACAGGTTGCTAATCTCCTCACTAATTACTTTAAGGGCACCCATGGATCTGAGGAAAATAGGTTTAATGCCATAAGTAGACATTTTCATGTAGCTAAGAAGTTTCTAAAAAATAACCAACATTTAATTCTATTAAAAGCCGATAAAGGCAATGTTTCAGTTATAATGGATAAATCTGACTATAAACTTAAATTAGAAGCCATTTTAAATGATGTTAACACATATGAAGTCTTAGATTCTGATCCTACCTCTTCCTTCCAGAACCAAAATAACAAGTTAGTTTCTACTCTTAAAAGAAAACAATACATTTCTAATGTGACATCCAGAAATCTTAATGAACACAACGCCCTTATTCCAAGGGTTTTTGCTAATATTAAGATTCACAAAGAGGGTCATCCTCTAAGACACATAATTGACGCCTCGGATGGTCCGTTTAAAAAATTAACTCTTTTTATTACTAATATACTTAAAGAATCGTATGACAGTAACAACAAATACTTTGTTAACAGTTCCTTTGAACTTATTGATGAGCTTAAGGGCACTAAAATCCCTTCTGACTACTCCTTGATCAGTCTTGATGTTGTTTCTCTTTTCCCCAGCATTACTTGGGATTTAGTGTTAAAAGAAATTAATTTAAGATGGAAACATATATCCGAAAACACACCCATTTCGAAAAAAATCTTCTTAGAAATTTTACATAAAATTTATCACTCTTCATATTTTGCCTTCGAAAACAAGGTCTACTTGCAAAAGATAGGTTGCCCTATGGGTTCTAGTCTCTCCGCCATACTAGCTCAAATCACTATGGATACTTTACTGGATACAGTTTTGAAAAAAATTGAATTCCAGATTCCTTTTTTAAAAAAATATGTGGATGATTTGGTCTTGGCTGTCCCTAGTGACAAAACAGACCACATATTAGCCATATTTAATGAATATCATCCTAGCATACAATTTACCATAGAATTAGAGGATTCTAGTAGGAGAGGCGTACCTTTTCTGGACACCTTTTTCTTTAGAGACCTTGAGAACAATCTTAAATTTGATTGGTACACTAAAAAAACCTACTCAGGTAGATATTTAAATTTCTATTCTTTTCATCCTCTTAAATATAAAATTGCTCTCCTCAAAACTATGAAACATAGAGTCACGAAAATTTCTGACATTTCTCTTCTTAATAAAAATTTAAAACGTCTCGCTGAGATTTTCATCCAAAATTCTTATCCAAAAAAATTGGTTTATAGAATCATTTTCAATATAGATGTTACACAAGACCTTGGTCCTGGGGGTGGGGAGGTGAGATCGGTGGATAGGACTTCACATGTGGCAGAACCTGTCAAGTACAGGTCTCTCTCATATTTGGGACATATGTCCAATAGCCTTAAAAAGGTACTTAAGTTGAAGAACTTAGTGGTTGCGGATAAACCATTGTTGAAACTTTCCTCTCTTAATACAACTTTAAAATTTAAATATAATGTCACAAGCACTAAAAAGTGTATTTATAAATTAGAATGCCAATGTAACAAAATATATATAGGAAGCACGATACAAAAACTAAAAAACAGGATTATCCAACACCGTTCTGACGCGGAGGTTAACCCCAAAAAATGTACTTTGGGCGCTCACATTAATAGTACCAAACATGTGGTAAATTTTGATAATCCTAAGATTTTGGATCGGTTTTCCCATGATTCTAGTAGATTCTTTAAAGAAATGTGCTACATTAATCATTACGAACATACACTGAATTCTAAAACCGACACGGAGAAATTACATTCGATCTATTCCTTTTTGCTTACGTTTAAAAATATAAAAAATTCTCAGTTCGGGAATGGAGTTTAGTGGTGATCGGTGAGATAGTATACATAATTATCAGGTCTTTAATAACCTTTCTTTCATAATATTCTCATTTATATATAATATATGTTTCCCGCTCATTCCTCTCTTTTTTCTTTTTCAAAATTTAACATTGAAATCTGCTGCGCCTGCGCAGTTATTAATTTCCCATAAATAGTCAAGTGCTTATCCCTCTACACTTGATTTGATTTCTAACTTCCGCCACCTTGTTACATACAAAATGGCGTCATCTTTAATGTGACTTAGTTTTTGGTTTTCGCTAGTTTCTTAAATATGTTTCATTTCTAAAAGTTTACAACTATGAAGTTTTTTTGTTCTCTTTCGGTTCAGTTCTACATAACATCTAGTTATTTTACATCCATGTGTCTCACTTAAGTATTTCAGTAAGTAACATAAAACTAGGGTTATGTATACATAAATCTAACTGCGTTTAATGTTTGTTTGTAGACCTTGAATAAAGTTAGCGAATGGCTAACGAAATATAGGCCTTAATGAAATAATTGTGGTTACTATCGACACAATATCTTCTTTTCCCAACTATTCCAAACGTATATACTTTGTTTCAACGAGAAGAAAGAAATTCTCCGTTTCTATATCTTTACAGTTACGATGGGCTTCTTCACCAACATTAGTGCAAATTATGGACCACAAGTTTCAAGAACAATGAAGAACTTAACAAGAAAAAGTAGAAAATTAGCATCAGCCAAAACCAGGTTAACATTTCTAATAAAGTGCAGAAAACATCATGTAACACCAAAACATGTGTGGGGATACGAAAAAAAAGTGCAAAATCTTATGATGGACAACAGTGGAAATATTAATAGAGACTATGGACGCTTCAATGAAAGGTTGAAACATAGTATATTATCGTTAGAAGTATCTAACGTGCATACCGAAATTAGGAAATTGGAAGCAGACATTGCCTGTTTGAGAAAATTTATCATGGAATCGGTTCCGATTTGCATACATAAAAAATTCTTTGAGAAGCAAAAAGTTTCATTTAACAAGCTTATTCTTAACAAAAAGAGCAGATTACATGATAAATTTCTTAAAATCAGCCAAAATTTTGAGTTTAACAACAAAATTAATACGTCTGACAGTTGGTTCATCAACCTGTCTAACACTGACATTCCGTCTGATGTTTCCAGTTTTCTGAAACTAGGTAGCAAATTTTCATTACCTTTGAGCCACAGAGACGTGGATGTTTTTAAAGTATTAGCTGAGTTAGAAGATATTTTGTCTCTTCACGATGATAATTTCATAGAAATTAAAAGAGCACAGGTTGCTAATCTCCTCACTAATTACTTTAAGGGCACCCATGGATCTGAGGAAAATAGGTTTAATGCCATAAGTAGACATTTTCATGTAGCTAAGAAGTTTCTAAAAAATAACCAACATTTAATTCTATTAAAAGCCGATAAAGGCAATGTTTCAGTTATAATGGATAAATCTGACTATAAACTTAAATTAGAAGCCATTTTAAATGATGTTAACACATATGAAGTCTTAGATTCTGATCCTACCTCTTCCTTCCAGAACCAAAATAACAAGTTAGTTTCTACTCTTAAAAGAAAACAATACATTTCTAATGTGACATCCAGAAATCTTAATGAACACAACGCCCTTATTCCAAGGGTTTTTGCTAATATTAAGATTCACAAAGAGGGTCATCCTCTAAGACACATAATTGACGCCTCGGATGGTCCGTTTAAAAAATTAACTCTTTTTATTACTAATATACTTAAAGAATCGTATGACAGTAACAACAAATACTTTGTTAACAGTTCCTTTGAACTTATTGATGAGCTTAAGGGCACTAAAATCCCTTCTGACTACTCCTTGATCAGTCTTGATGTTGTTTCTCTTTTCCCCAGCATTACTTGGGATTTAGTGTTAAAAGAAATTAATTTAAGATGGAAACATATATCCGAAAACACACCCATTTCGAAAAAAATCTTCTTAGAAATTTTACATAAAATTTATCACTCTTCATATTTTGCCTTCGAAAACAAGGTCTACTTGCAAAAGATAGGTTGCCCTATGGGTTCTAGTCTCTCCGCCATACTAGCTCAAATCACTATGGATACTTTACTGGATACAGTTTTGAAAAAAATTGAATTCCAGATTCCTTTTTTAAAAAAATATGTGGATGATTTGGTCTTGGCTGTCCCTAGTGACAAAACAGACCACATATTAGCCATATTTAATGAATATCATCCTAGCATACAATTTACCATAGAATTAGAGGATTCTAGTAGGAGAGGCGTACCTTTTCTGGACACCTTTTTCTTTAGAGACCTTGAGAACAATCTTAAATTTGATTGGTACACTAAAAAAACCTACTCAGGTAGATATTTAAATTTCTATTCTTTTCATCCTCTTAAATATAAAATTGCTCTCCTCAAAACTATGAAACATAGAGTCACGAAAATTTCTGACATTTCTCTTCTTAATAAAAATTTAAAACGTCTCGCTGAGATTTTCATCCAAAATTCTTATCCAAAAAAATTGGTTTATAGAATCATTTTCAATATAGATGTTACACAAGACCTTGGTCCTGGGGGTGGGGAGGTGAGATCGGTGGATAGGACTTCACATGTGGCAGAACCTGTCAAGTACAGGTCTCTCTCATATTTGGGACATATGTCCAATAGCCTTAAAAAGGTACTTAAGTTGAAGAACTTAGTGGTTGCGGATAAACCATTGTTGAAACTTTCCTCTCTTAATACAACTTTAAAATTTAAATATAATGTCACAAGCACTAAAAAGTGTATTTATAAATTAGAATGCCAATGTAACAAAATATATATAGGAAGCACGATACAAAAACTAAAAAACAGGATTATCCAACACCGTTCTGACGCGGAGGTTAACCCCAAAAAATGTACTTTGGGCGCTCACATTAATAGTACCAAACATGTGGTAAATTTTGATAATCCTAAGATTTTGGATCGGTTTTCCCATGATTCTAGTAGATTCTTTAAAGAAATGTGCTACATTAATCATTACGAACATACACTGAATTCTAAAACCGACACGGAGAAATTACATTCGATCTATTCCTTTTTGCTTACGTTTAAAAATATAAAAAATTCTCAGTTCGGGAATGGAGTTTAGTGGTGATCGGTGAGATAGTATACATAATTATCAGGTCTTTAATAACCTTTCTTTCATAATATTCTCATTTATATATAATATATGTTTCCCGCTCATTCCTCTCTTTTTTCTTTTTCAAAATTTAACATTGAAATCTGCTGCGCCTGCGCAGTTATTAATTTCCCATAAATAGTCAAGTGCTTATCCCTCTACACTTGATTTGATTTCTAACTTCCGCCACCTTGTTACATACAAAATGGCGTCATCTTTAATGTGACTTAGTTTTTGGTTTTCGCTAGTTTCTTAAATATGTTTCATTTCTAAAAGTTTACAACTATGAAGTTTTTTTGTTCTCTTTCGGTTCAGTTCTACATAACATCTAGTTATTTTACATCCATGTGTCTCACTTAAGTATTTCAGTAAGTAACATAAAACTAGGGTTATGTATACATAAATCTAACTGCGTTTAATGTTTGTTTGTAGACCTTGAATAAAGTTAGCGAATGGCTAACGAAATATAGGCCTTAATGAAATAATTGTGGTTACTATCGACACAATATCTTCTTTTCCCAACTATTCCAAACGTATATACTTTGTTTCAACGAGAAGAAAGAAATTCTCCGTTTCTATATATATATATATATATTGTTCAATATATAATAGATAAACTAAATGTGGAAACTTTTCGAAGTATTGGGCAGCAGCGTGTGCACCTACTAGTAGAGGGCGATCTTATGAAAGTTTGCGCACGGGCGACATTCGGTTCGATTCTAGAAAAGCCGGTCTTATGTATGTTTACACACGGGCGGCTGACACCAACGTGGCGGCCATAGTTGCAAAATTGGTCTAAACTACTATCGTGCTTTAAATATTCAGTGTTTATGACGTTGTTTGCGAATAATTAGCATAACAGTAACAATAGAAATTGCTAGCATTGCTAAATCGTCGTCCATATTATGTGACGAATACATGTTATTCGACACTTTTTAAAAAACTTCTATTACAAAGAGGTTAACTTAAAGAGTTTTGACACGATATTCTAAGTTTATTGAAAACCAAATCAACAAAATCTACGTTCTACGTCTATTTGCCTTCTTGTGCCTAAAATTAGAAAAACTTCTTTTCGTTCCTTAATCCTACGCCTTATTAGAGCTTATTTTAATACTACACAAGAAAAACATAATTTTTTAAATTTAATCTTTTTCGAAAAAGAAACCTGATCAAATATTCCTATCGAACTATATCGGTTCCCTTCAGTCTGCATTGTTGAGATTTTTTTCAGATTTTTAGACTAATCCCTTTGGGAAATAGGGTGTGGGACATTACCATTTTCGCCATATATTTTGTAGCGAAAATGATGTAAAAAATATATATTTTTTAAAAATAATTTTTGCTTGTAAGTTTATACATCAAGAGGATTTATTTGATACGCTATTCATTTTTTTTTTTTATATTTATTTCTTCGTTAAATACAAATTGGTTTATATATATATATATATATATATATTTAAATTTTAGTATTTTTCCCATGTGTAGCTCAAAGAACTCTATATGCCTGTCAAATTTTAACTCTCTAAGTCTAGGAGTTTTGCCACAATTTTTAATGTACAGTCAGACAGATGAGTGATTGTGTAAAAAGTTTTTGGTCATATCTACAAAACCCTAAAAAACATACATATTTTAAATGCTTATTGAAATTTTGCATCTGGGTCACAACATTTTAAAGAGTAAGAGTCATATGTCTGTGACGTCGTTCTGTCTACCAGTATAGGACAGACCGTTCGGCTAGACTATGATTAACCGTTCCTGTCCGTTCCAAACATTTTAATGTGGAAACACATGATTTTATACATTTGACAATAATATTGGGTAAGCTATCTTAGTTAAGAACACTTCCTTTTGTTGCTAATTATGACTGTATTAAAGAATATTGTTTGTCCATTTTGTTTTAAATTTAAATGTTTTTCAGTTTACGTGTTTAGCACATATATTTTTAACCGTACGTAATACAAAATGGAGTTCGCGCCATCTATGTTTTGTTTTTCATATTGTTTCATTGTTAGTTTTCTAGTTACGTCATTTTACTTTTACATTTCTTCATCACAAATATTCTTTCATACAAGATTAATAATTTCGATTTTGTTATATTTCAATGTGTAACCTTGTTTTTAGACTGAGGATGATTGGATTACCAATCGAAACGTCTCGATAATTTTTTTTAATAAATAAATGACGATTATGAAATAATAATTTTATTTAATACCCATATTAATTTTATTATTAGGTATTGTAATATATTCATTATTAAACAATAATCTAACCATGGTAATTATTTATTTCCCTTATTTCAATACCGTGAACCCAACAAATGTTGACTGGTTCTATCTATCTACATACGACATATTGAGTATGTTTTGTCATTTTCTATCATTCTTTCCTATTGGCCGGACGTAAAAACGTAGACGTGAAATATAAAAATATGAATATTCTACGTGAACGTTTCTACGTCTACTTGCATCTATGTCTGATTGGAAACCGTAGAATGCATTTTCCTATTACTTATATTTTCACGTAGACGTAGAATTCTATGTCTACGTCAATTGGAAACCGTCCTTAACGTAAGATGTTGCGGCCAAGATACGCAATTTTAGCAAATGTTTAATCTCTTACATTTTTCTTTTAATAAGCTATAACTCTGTAATAGTTTCGAAGCATGCCCCGTTGGTTTATCGTTATTTACTTAACATTAATGAAGGAATACACCCTTGAAGTTTTTAAAACTCCGCCTGAGACACCCTGCGTAAATGTTTATGTGTGTCGCAGCAAGAAATATGTACTGTGTATACAGTTTATTATGTGTTGACTCAAAAAAGTTGTATAAACATGGAAAATTTCAATTTTTTAGGTCCAACCGTTGGATCACAATTTCTACCGAACAGACAGACATGAGAGACTGTATAAGAGTTTTTGGTCATACCCAGTGCTGTAGTTGTAAAATCAACAAAGGTTATACGGCCTACCAAACTGTAACTGGGGAGAGTCAATACACAACGTCACACAAGCTATTTCTTCGAAAAAGAGCAGAAAATATAAACCGTATATCCTCAACAGATAGCCTTAGACATCCCTAATTCTAAAAACATATCTTATTGTAGTATTTTCCTTACAAATTCTGTAAAGCGGTAAAAAGGAAGTTTGGGAGCAAAAAATATTATACCCGAATGCCGAAGTCATTTATTTGATTTAAGTGGAACTAAACGGGAGTTTCGTATTATTATTATTAATTAGTTATGAGAACCAAGATTGCTTACGTTATTTCATGTATGCACAAAAAAATTATGTTAAAATTTGAAATACCAAGAGGGAAACGAGAATTGTAAAAAGTAGAATACACAATAGGTACATTTTTAAATTTGACACAGACAAAAAATTTAAGAAATGAGAAATTTGTATTAAGAGTGACAAAAAATAATATATGCAATGAAAATTACATTTGCGTCAATATAACCTAGAATATTCAATGTAAGTATTGTGACGATGCACAACAGTGACTCGCTGGGAAGAATGTGCTTCCTGAGGCAGGCATGGTCTGACGAAGCCGAGATCGTTCCAGCCTAGTCAAGACGAAATTGATTTGTTTTTTTCTTTTCTTTCACTAACTGACCTCGACCAACAAGGACGTCTGGACCGAAGACCAGCGGTTACTTATGTAATATTATTATTTTGGTATACGAGTCAAATATCATAATAAATCCGGGTTAAAAGTTTATTCTGTTTCCTTTTGAGCGTGCTTGTGTGAGAGCGTGTGTGTGTTGTGTTGGGACTCTGACCTCGCATCACTGAGAAATCCGAGCAGTCGGTTGGTGCCCGAAAAACCAAAAGTACGAGTACAGGTAAGCGTCATTTGCGATCGAAGTCCGGACGTAAAAGGGTACAACGGAACGTCGTAGTATGATTTACAATAGCTTAAACAAAATGGTCAAAAGCCCTATTCAATAGTTAAATGTTACTAGATTTAGAAATCTAGTTCCGCTTAAACATTTGGAATAGACTATAAATTACAGCTAAGAAAACCTAAAAAAATTAAACGAGAAGTTGAACTTTTATATTTATTAATGCTTAATACAATATTTCGTAATTGTTAATCCATTTTATTATTAATATTAATATTATGATACAATTATATATTTTGTTGTGGAAATCTCATTGCCAGTGTCCATAGAGTTCTATAGAAATTTCGGTAATGCTTATTTATATAATTGTATTTTATATTGTGTGATTGTTTAATTTTGTTTTTTACATGTGTATTGAGATACGTTGATTTAAATAATTTCTATTTAAAGGCGCGTACTGTTTAGAGCATTTGAGCGCGCACGACACGGTGCACGTAAAATTGCTCAGGTGAGTACGAGGTACAATTTGTGTGCGCGTACAATAATACGCACACGAATGCTATCCGCAGCTTATCAGTCCCACCGATAAGATCAAAGATCAAAGTAAATTTAAGTAAATACCAGTAAATATTCAACACGGAATGGAGTAAAAAGGTATTGCATACTGGTAAACGAATCCCCAGTTGCAAAAAACGTAGGGATATGGCTAATCGTTCTTTTACGGGAACAGCTCTTTTAAATCTTGTCTTTCTTCCCAATTTTGTGACCAACTTATTAACGATTAGTTCACAATCTGCCGCAGACGTTCGAACAAAATTTTGAAATTGTCCAATATCCTTTTGCATTTGCAGTTCTGCTAGCAAACTTGAACCATTGTATATTTCCCTGCTTCTATATAGTTGTGTCATCCACCACCGTTTGTTTTATTTATTTTTTACTAAGTATACTATGGCCGCATTCAGCAGACTCACCAGTGAGTTACCGGTCTCCATTTTATTAACCGGATTTCATTTACGGTTAGTTGCTCACCGGTGGATATTTTGATAGTTATATCTGTAGTAACAAAAAATCGAGCACAAAACAAGTAACAAATTATGGAATTGAATGTTAAGTCAGTTTACTTAGATATTGAAGAGACGTATATAAAGCACATGTACTTTTAAAATTACTGTAAAAGCTTACATTCAAAATTTACTGTCATTACAATCTGTCATTGTTTAGATATTGTAGTTTTCATAACGCAGTTCGACAACGCTGCCAAAAAATGTGCATTCAGTTAAATTCACCGGTAAGTTTGTACTGGAAAGTCACCGATGAGTCTGCTGAATGTGGCCTACGTACGCTGCACTTGTTAAAGCAACAACATTAATTTCCGCCATCTTTGACACTACTTACTTTAAATAAATATGTGCGTGGATATAACTGAAATACGTGGAGCGCGATTTTACGTGCACAAACAAGAAAGAAAGATTGATTATTTAAAAAAGTTGTGAGTGCATTTTTTGTTTACCCGCACGAAAATCCGCGCGCTAATAATCCGTGCGCGTACAAATGCTCAAGTCAGTACGTACCTTAATACTGTATCGTTCTGATTATTTCTTTGCATTTATAATTAGTTTTACATCTAACTTGGACATGTGCAACAAGTTTAAACTGCTTAGGTCAAGGTTTTCAAGTTGCCAATCATGATGAGTGTTAATAGAAGGGAGATGTTGTGATATAAGTGCCTGCTTTGTGTTAGGATTAGTGATAGTAGCATTAATAGTAATAAAATCGCCACCACGATTATCTGAAACTAAAACCGAGTAAAAACTCATTAGTTTAGCAGACGCGAAATTTATTTCCATGTAAATAACCAAATTACGAACGTGTATATAATAAATATACCAGCCGTAATATGGTAATATAGAAAAATCTGCAGTAGCCGAATCATCTTTTGCAACAGCAACCAAATTGGTACCATGATTTTGCACAAAATGGTCAACACGTGAAGTTCCTGAAAGTAATTTCTGTAGACAGAAAGAACAGGTATGTTCTCGAAACTTGCAGAAATGGTGGTGATGTGCAGCGATTGATTTATTTCCTGTCAGTCGATATGGACATCCTCTTCCTTTGTTTTTGCACATTGTTCCAGTAGTACTGGGTTCTTCGTTCAACTTCTTTGCAATAACACACCATGTGCATCTTTGTCCTTCATGCTCTATGATTTTATTCCCGCAGTCAATACATCTGAAATAACATTGCACTAGTTAATTATTGGGGAACAAAACACACCGTTTTCCACTCCCACCGTCCTTTTACAATCCAATATATCCTAGGAAGAAAAGATTTTTAAGCACTTTTTAATACTGACAAAATAAAGAAAAATAGTTAGAGGTATTCAGAGGCGCCGCGTACTTGCCACCTGGGAGCGACTATCATATTGCAGCCTTTAAAAAATAGGTGAGTAAAAAAATGTGGCCCTTTTAAAAATCGAAAATACGCAAATGCACTACACGTTCACTGGAAATACTACCGAACGTTTCAAACAGTCATCCATCTGCGCTAGCAATTAATGAACGTTTAATCATATGTTATACATTGAATATAAAGATAATTGTGTCATAATTTTCTACTATAAGTTCTGTATGTATTTATTTACTTGTGTGTACCATTAATTTTATGATAGTAAATTACAGATATATAATAGTGTTTTATTGATTGTTTGTATGTCCTATCTTTGGCTTCTTTTGAAAATATCAAGAGTAGTATTTTTTCTTTTTGTACAGATAACAATTATTTTAATAAATTGCCCTACACCACTGTGCAGCCTGCATCTATTTTCCGCCATTTTGAAATACCATCCTGGTCGGTCCAATAAGCATGTTAGCCTCCTTCCTTTAGTCTTGTTATTCAATGTTATGACATATAAACGAACTGTTTCTATGGAAACTTGATTTACCGAAGCGTTATAGAGTAATAAACGTTTATAAATACGGGTATTATAATGAAAGTTGCAAAAATATCAATATAATTAAATTTTTCACCATTGCTGGGCAAAAACTGCTTATTCATCAATCAGATTAAGGGAATAACTTGTTTTACTTCACTTTCAAATGTTTAAAACTGTTTTTGCAGTAAAAAACGACAGAAAAAAAGCATTCAGCACCTGCTGTTTTTTGTTACTTTTCACTGCCAACTTAACAATTTGATGTTATAGATAAAAGTTTGGTTATAGTAACCATTAACCAGTATAATTTATAAATATATAGGTATTTTTTGGGTTTCGGTCGATAAGTAAACGCAAATTATTGACTTTACTTATCGACCGAAACCCAAAAAATACCTATATATTTATCTATAAAATACGGTCAAGAATTCTTTTTATTCAGTATAATTTATATTTACAAGATCAGATCTCAATCAGGATTATTAAAAATGTCAAAATAAGTAATGTATAATAAGTAATGCATAAAAGTTGGAATTGTTCATTTAACATTTAAACAAATTAAATTCAAGGCCTACTAGACGCCTTTTTTCGATCATATTCTATGTGAATGAATGTTTTGCTTTACACCTTCACTGCCAAATCCAAATCAATAATACTTCACCCGGGGTAATCTTTCGGGGTTTTGTAGGTATGACCAAAAAACCCTTATACCGTCACTCATGTGTCTATATGTACGGTAGAAATTATGGCGAAACAACTAAACCTAGAGAGTTGAAATTTGCATGAATATGCATGTTAGCGAGAATATAATTGTACAACATTTACACTTATTAACGATCGTGGTGTGCTATATCGTTGCTAAAGCATATTGTTTTATGTAAATAGAATAATATAAAATATATCATATGATGTGTGAGACGTATTAGTTGATCAATAAAATCATGTCTTATTATTCATAAAATACCTTTTTTATTAATATCAGAAGTGCGATTGGTCTAAAATAAAAGACTGTAAGTGCAATATTAAAAATATTTTTTTAATGCAACAATACAGTCTGTTCCAAACGGTTAAGCGGAACTAGATTTTGCAATCTAGTTACTTTCATCGTTTAAATCGTGCCTTTCGGCCGTTTTGTTTAAGCTTTGTAAATCATACTTACAACAAACATTTTTTGGTTAAGGTTAATATAATTTTAAAATGTCATTTTCTTTATATTTTGATTTTATGTGTCATTCTTAATACAAATTTCCCATTTATTTATTTTTTTGTCATTAAAATTTGTAAAAAAAAAATAATTTAATTTTGACATGTCATTCGTTTCTATGGTTTCATTGTTGGAATTTTAAATTTTGACATTCCAACGTGAAAAATGAAATAACCCCAGCAAGGTCCCTTCTCGTGACAACCTTAAATAACGAAAATCCCATTTAGTTCCGCTTAACCGTTTGGAACAGACTGTAGATAATAGATTAGCGAATTTTGAGTTAATTTGTCAAAAAATACTTCAATTGGTTTCAATGGAAATGACACTTATTGGAATAAATTTGAAATGTGACATTTGTTTGAAAAATGCAGAATCTTAACACTAAGAACGTCAGGATTAATTATCTAAAGCAGATCTCTAAAAATTGTCAGGATGAACGAGCGTTACTTTGTTATTAACAAACACATTGTATGAAGGTAACTGGTATTGATGATGACTAAAACGGTAAGAGGCATTTTATTGTTTTGGTTAAATCATATGGCACGTGTTAGCCATAATGAGTAAAAGTTAGATTTGAGATTTAATATTTGAGATTTTAATAATTGAGTTTTAAGACTTGAGACATCAAAATATGAGATTTTGTTTTTGATATTTGTGATTTAATATCTGAGTTATGATATTTGAGATTTGATAATTAAGATCTGAGTTTCGAGATTTGAGTTTTTAAGTTGAACGTTTATTGGAAAAGACAAACGACAGATCACTGGGATCGGAATGGCAAAATAAACTGAGAAATATAATAGATAATGAGTTGAGAGCTGAAAGCTTGTTGAGTACCGCAAGACAAGCCGCTGCCAGTGGCATCAGTCCGGTAATAGCTCTGTAACCATGGTGGCAGATGGTGAGCTATGGCGACGGGCTGATGATGATGATGATAAAGCACTGTGTGTGCAGAAACGAATAGACGGTCTCTGAGCTTGTTGTACTGTAGACAATCCGTAATGAAGGAAACTAATAGATAGTTACTGAGTATCTGAGCTTGTTGATCTAGTCACTGAGTTCGTGGTAGAGAAATGAAATGATAACAAAAAGTCTCTAAACTTTCAGATCACGATTTATACTTTGCTATTGGAAGGTTTTGTTGTAAGCAAATATTTATTTTAACTAATTGATATTGGTGCATGGTTGATTTTGTGAAAGACCAATTCTGCGCCCAAATTGCTTTATTTACAGATTATGAAATAGGTGATGACTTTCAAGATGCAGTAGAAGATGAATGGTGGACCAGCTCAAGAATGAAGATCCTGGTATGCAGGATGCTGTAGTTGGTATGGAGCAGACCACTGGTGATATGCAGGTTGCTGTTGCTGATAACAACAATGCTGTTAATGGTGTGAAATATACAGTTGCGTCTCGAGAACGTTCCGCATGTCAGTCTGGCCGTGTTAGCGAAAATATAATTGTACAACATTTACACTTATTAACGATCGTGGTGTGCTATATCGTTGCTAAAGCATATTGGTTTATGTAAATAGAATAATATAAAATATATCATATGATGTGTGAGACGTATTAGTTGATCAATAAAATCATGTCTTATTATTCATAAAATACCTTTATTATTAATATGCATATACAGTTCTTTGACGCGCATATAGGAAAAATGCTAAGACAAAAAACACATCGCCCATAATATAAAAAATATGTATGTTGGTCCGAAAAAATTTAAAAAAAATAGTTTTGTAGTAAAGTATCCAATAAAACTTTTTGAAAAAAGAAATATTTTTACACGATTTTCACAAAAAATGTAAAAAAACTTTTGCCCACAATCCATTTCCCAGAAGAGTTAATCAAAAATCTCAACGAGGTATACTGATGGGACCGAATAGTTGAATAGGTATTTTTGATCTGATTTGTTTTTCGAAAGATATCGAATTTTTTGTGTCGTTAAACAGTATTTCTTTAAATATTTAAAAAGAAACTCATAAGGTGAAATATATGAACAAAAATCAGGTGTGGCCACCACAGGACGGCCCTTGGTGGCCACACCTGATTTTCGGACCTGATTGACGGTCGGTCCTGTTAGGACCGACCGTCATCACAAAGTACTTGTATAAAATACATTCTAGCAGCAGAGTAGAAATTACTTAGCCAAATATTTTTGAACAAAGATATTATTTATCATAACCATGGAAACGTTACATACAAGTATGAAGAAATATTTAGAAAAAATTTCGAAATTTTTTTTTTTTTTTTTTGTTTTATCAAAAAATTTCTCAAATAAAAGTTGTTAGTTATTGCTTTTATAGCAATTTTTGTTAAAAAAATTTTTTCGAAATATTTTTCTGTTGTTAAATATTCGCAAAAATCTTAAAATCTACACGAGTAAACTCCCATTTCTAGTCAACCGATTTTTACCAAAAATTGATCAACTCGTGCCATTGATATCGAAAGCTTAAATATGAAGTTTCATAAAAATCCTTTTAGCCCAATTTGCTCTGCACGTGTACACAGACCGACAGACAGACAGACGGACGGCGGGCGGACGGACTGATGGACGTAGAGACAGCCAGACCGACAGACATCATGCTAAAAATAGTTAAAACGTTATGTAGGGACTTCAATTCGTGGAGATCCATCGAAATCTCGAAATGTCAAAATCGGTATGATCACAATACCTCCCTTATACCGTTGGCGGTCGGTAAAAACAAATATTTTTACACGATTTTCACCAAAAATGTAAAAAAAAAAAACTTTGCTCACAATCTATTTCCTAGAAAGGTTACCAAAAAATCTGAATAAAAAAAAAATCTCAACGAGGTATATTGATGGGACCGAAATAGTTCAACAGGTATTTTAGGTCTGATTTGTTTTTCGAAAAGTATCGAATTTTTGTGTCGTTAAAATAGAATTTTTTTAAATATTTATTGTATTATTTTGATATCATACAATAAATATTTAAAAAGAAGCTCTAAGGCGAAATATAGAGAAGAACAAAAATTGGTTTTTTAAAATGTATTTATTTAACTCGATTTTTGCCATGTTATATTTTTAATCATGTTAATAAACTTTTACCCTGCACTCTGTAACCCAAAGGGGGTTAAACTAAAATCCTGAAAAAAATTCTTAGCAATAATATGAACCGGAATAGTTCAACACGAATTTATAGTCTACTTATTTTTATTAAGTTACCGAATTTTTTGCAATAGCGTGCTGTCAATACTTATTTAGCTTGTTGGACAACAGGATATGGACCAGCTTGATTGGATGGAAACATGAAAATATCGAATTGCATATTTTTATAAAGAATCTGAAGCTGAATTTATTTAGGTTCAGGTTCGGGTTTAGATTCAGTATGTTAATTTTGATTCAGGTTTAGATTAAATAAAAGTTATTTTTTTACGTTCAAGAACCTAATTTTCTCCGGTTCGGATTCAAAGAAATTTCAAATAAAATTACAAGTACAAAAATATATTTCAAAATTTATTTACTTAGAAATCACAGAAAACACAACCAAGTTGTACCTAATTTGTTGACAGTAAATAAAAATGTGTTATGAAAAAAAAGTAGGAAATTCTGTAAATATAATCTATTCAAAACGTTTAAGCGGAACTAAATTTTGAAATCTAGTAACTTTTAATGAGTGAATCGGACTTTTGACTATTTTGTTTAAACTATTGTAAATCATATTTACATTAAATATTCTAGGTTAAGTTGACGTGTCACTAATTCATGTAATTTTCACTACATTTTGATTTTTTATATCATCAAATTTTTTTGTCTTCGAAAAGGTGTTTTATATAGGTATTATATAAAGGTGCTCCTCACTTAACGACCTACCTGGTTAACGACTTCTGTAGCTATCTCTTCATAAACCGACCAGGTTTTAGATTAAAACAAAGCTAAACGTCAAGTTCACTTAATAATTCCGGTTAATTCGGTAATCAGCTTAGTTCCAGGTGGTAATGACGGGGTAACGAATTCTTTTCTCAGTTTGAGTGTCGAGACTAAATATTAATATGCATGTCTTTTTTACCGACCGCCAACATATATAAGGAAGGTATTGTGATCATACCGATTTTGACATTTCGAGATTTCGATGGATCTCCACGAATTGAGGTCCCTACATAACGTTTTGACTATTTTTAGCATGATGTCTGTCGGTCTGTCGGTCTGTCTGTCCGTCCGGCCGTCTGTCTGTACACGTGCAGAGCAAATTCGGCTGAAAGGATTTTTATGAAACTTATGCAATCAATGGCACGAGTTGATCAACTTTTGGTAAAAATCGGTTGACTAAAAATGGGAGTTTACTCGTGTCGATTTTAAGTATTATTTTTAAGTTTTATTTTTAAGATTATGTTTGCGAATATTTCACAATAAAAAAATATTTCGAAAAAATTTATTGAACAAAAGTTGCTATAAAAGCAATAACTAACAACTTTTATTTGAGATATATTTTGATAAAACAAAAAAAATTTGAAAAATTTTTCGAAATTTTTTCCAAGTCTGAATTTTTTCATACTTATATGTAACGTTTCCTTGATTATGATAAATAATATCTCTGTTAGAAAATATTAGGCCAAGTTATTTCTACTCTGCTGCTAGAATGTATTTTAGACAAGTACTTTGAGATGGCGGTCGGACCGACCGCCGAAAAAATCAGCTGTGGCCACCACAAGACCTGTGGTGGCCACAGCTGATTTTTTATGAATAAAATTAAATTTTTTGATACATCATTTTTATAATTTTTGCTGGTTGTATTTTTATCTTGCGTAATTCGTTTTGTTTATCTCTATTCAGAATAAACAAAAACGATTAAGCTCCTTATCAACCAATTCGCTTAACGACCTAGTCGTAGGAACGAAACTCGGTCGTTAAGTGAGGAGTAACTGTATTTTATTTTTTATGTCAATCCTTTTCGCATTTTGACAACATGCTGCCAACATGAAACATGAAATAACGTAGACAAGCTCGGTTCTTGAGAACCGAGCTTAGGAAAACGAAACTCCCGTTTAAATGAAAGAAATAGACTTTACCTAATATACATATGAAATTAAATTATGAAATATAAATATCAAAAATATATACCAAATAAAAATTTCAGTTTTGATTTTTATAATTATTTTTTGTCTTGTTAGATGTAACATGTTAAATATACAATAATTTCTTGAGCCTGTTAAAAATACATGGTTATCGGTTAATAATAAAAGATTTGGGTGAACCCAAATCTTTTATTATTAACCGATTTTGGTTCACTGACCTTGAAATATGTTTCGGTTAAGGTTCAGGTTCACGAATAATACAGGTTTATTTGGGTTTTTGGTTCGGGTTAGGTTCAGCTTCAAGTCCCTGATTTTTAATATGTACCCACAATTTCTTGTTAGTTCCTATATGCATACAAAACCCTGAAGTGTGTGAAAATTTATACTTCACGTCCAGGCGAGCACCCAAAACTTTTTCTTACTCACAAACTCTTTCGCTCACCTATATAATTGTTCAATAATATAAAAGGTGTATTTTGAATATTTATGGGGAGTTTAAACCCGTGAGGCTATATTTCTGACACAAAATTTAATGTTCAAATGTAGAAAATTTCAAAGACAATAGTTTACTTACTATTCTTTTTCCAATTTCTATCGCTTAACTTTTTTCATAATTAAAATAAAATTAAATAACAATTTAATAATAGCCTGGGGCTCTGCATTTTGGAGTTCCGCGCTTGCAAAATATAAAATACAAAATGGTTAATGAAGAGTTAATAGGGCCCCGCAATACATTCAACAATATTTGGTGACGAAATCTACAATGCAACAATCACGTCACCAAATATCGGTGATGTGGCATTCAACATATTAATAAAATATGTAGCATTTTATTGCAAAAAATATATTTATTTATGAATTATATTTATAAAAAATTTCGTTAAGGGTAGAACAAACTACATAATTAACTACACTACGCTATCCACGACATATGGTAACCACTTTGTTTATTTAAATTAATTATAATAGAATATAAAAGTTAAATAGGTTTGTATTTTTTTGACGTTTTAACAGTCAACGCACAATCAACAACCTCCTAACCATAGCAATCCTCATCCCTTACCGTCACGAAATTGAGCATAGTGGCGTCTTGTTACAAATATAATATATAGTAAATGTAATATTAAATACCTGCAACCAAATTGTGAATACTTTCCCAGTATAAATTCTGAAATGTCATGTAGTTTTAAATTCTCCTTTCCCATCACTTCTGGGATGCCCAAAGTTATGTTTTGACAGGATATTCTAAGTGATTCAACGTAGAAAGGAGCACGTGACGTAATATCTTCGCTGTTTAAGCCATTTTGCTGCTGTGGTAAATGTTCTTTTTCACAAAAGTAAGACATGCTGTAATGACTTCAGTTCAGATTGAAAAAGAATCAGTGACTGATGGTCGATCATGCCGTGATTTGTTCCTTTTATATTGCTCATTATTAACGTTGTTGACTGTTTTTATTTGATAAAATTGGTTTATCAAAAAAAAAAAAATAATAATAAAAAATTGAATTGTATTGTCTATTTTTAAGATATTTTTAGAACATTTTGTGGTTATTTCATATCCGTTTTATAATTTTGATTAAGAATGAAGTACATAAATATGTTTTTTTATTATTATCTCCCAAGGATATTTGCAATCTGTTTCGTTAGAAACAATATGTACATTACCTGATTATGATGCATGGACGTTCAATTTTTTTTTTTTTTATTTTGACTTGAAACACGTTTTATAAAAATACATAAAAATCGTAAATATGACTAAATGCATTTGCCAATTAACTGTAAAAATAGTTGTGTGTAGCGGTAAATAATATACATACAAAATAAAAATTTATACTGAGACAATACAACTATACAAAGTTTTAAATTAAGACCAGAGACCTGAAGCTGAACCCGAACCCGTACCGAAAACCCCAAAAAACCTATATTTTTCGTGAACCTGAACCTGAACCGAACCAATATATTTCAAGATCAGTGAACCAAAACCTGAACCCGAACCTTTTAGGATTAACCAGTAACCCAGTGGCGTAGCGTGGTATTCCGGCGCCCGGGGACAAACAGGTAAATTAAAAACGTAAACTAAAAAATTGTAAACGTTCTTAATTTCGGCACGCCCTGAATACCGGCGCCCAGGTAATTTGTCCCCCCCCCCATCGCTACGCCACTGCGGTAACCATGTATTTTTAACAGGTTCAGGAAATTTTTGTTTACTTATTATTTATTATGGCATACTTTACATTTTAAAAATATTATTTCATATAAGCTGTTCACTTTTGTAAGAACTAAGAGGAAATTGAGTTTTCAATAATTTGCACCTTTGAAACTGTACGTCATGTTGGTATTAAAAAATTATAAAAAATGTCACTTTCTTAATAATTATCAGAACCAATAAATCTAAAGTCAGTTTTACAGCGTAAGGAATATTTTTAATTGATATTTATAGGGATTTGCAGCTAAGCACCCTACTATCTGGTGAGCGTTTCATGAACTTATGTACATCATATAACATTTCGTTTTGTGTATTGGTTTTGTATGAAGTTTGTTTTTAAAGTTTTATTATAATCATTGAAAAATGTATAATACATATTGTTGTGTGCCTATGTGCAATTCATTGAAAAGAAGAAACCCGGAAATATCGTTTCATTTGTTTCCACTAATATCAGACACCGTATGGTTCGAAACAAAATTGGGAAAGCAAGAGGTTAGGAATCGACGCGATGTTTAGATAAACAATTTAAAAATTGGAAAAAAAGTGAACCCTTGTATCAAAGTTTGCTCATTACATTTTAATGATAGTGACTACAAAAATATTTTCAATTTTGTATTTAAAATCGCATATCTTGAAAATTCCTGTTATTGTGTGTGGGTTTATAATGCACAAGTTTGTAGGCATAATGCATAAATCTTTATGAACTCTCTGTTTTTTTCAGTGACTCCACACAATATTATATGCCCAGCATTGTAGATTTCTACCCCTTCGTAAACAACACGGGAATTATTATTTCCCCCAATATAGTTAAAATAATCGACAATGGAAAACCGCCATAACTTAAAACCAGATCACAAAATGTAGTATTTTAGATGTTTACAAGTAATGTCACTTCACAAAATCAGAAAATCCCAAACAATTATTTATTTTTTGTCGTTTTTTGATACACTTTTCACTATTATTTACTAGTAAATGTCAAGTGGTATCTGATTTAGAATGGTTTCAAAAAAATCCGCGTGGCGCTACGATCTTAAAATTTTTCCCCTATATTACATATTACATTATATAAGTCCGTATTACACTATAAAAGAACAGCTTCTATTATCTGTCTCATTTTGTAATACGTAACTAACAGGGAAAGTTCATTTTTTTGTTGTATATTTACAATACATTTATAATATTATCATAGTATTGGTTCACACGGATATGTCAAAGTTCGTTTACACCACAACAGTCACCAAAGTAACCAGATCTAGTTTCGTATTACAAATTGAGACGGATTATAGTAATGTATTTTATTTTGAAATACATTACAAAATCTGGCGACTTTGGTGATTGTTGTGTTGCAAATGGACTTTAGGAAGAATGTCAACTTGTAAATATGGCTTTGATTTATCTTAGGTTATATCCATTCAAAAAATACTAATGAAAGATTGTCATTAATGTCAATTATTTGTCAAATATTTTGAAAGATGTCATCTCAGAATTACCACCCTAAGACGATATAAATATACAACATAAAAAATGAAATTTCTCTCTTAGTTATGTGTTACAAAGTGAAATAGAGTATACTTATAATTTTATTTCAAATTTTCATGGAACCCGAACCCGAACCTGAAAAAAATTAGGTTCTTGAACCTAAAAAAAAATCTGTTATTGAACCTGAACCTGAAACCGCAAAAATTATCACATTGTACCTGAATCCGAACCTGCACCTAAATTAATTCAGCTTCAGGTCCCTGATTAAGACAAAAAAAAATTAATAGACAAATAAACCAATTAACAGTTTGAGTTTATTCACATTATTAGACGTTACTTTATTGATTTTAAAAAAAATTAATTTGTTATATAATTGAATAATTGTAACGAAAACTGTGGATGTTCGGACCTATCTCATAAGCAAAGCTTTGTGCGAATTGAATTTTCTCTGATACCACCACTTAGCCACCAATCACCTTTCTTACCGAAATGGAGGCCTAGTTGGCTTGGCTTAAATAATAATAATAATAATAATAATAATAATAATAATAATATATTTATTGAACGGCTCAAGAGCCAAAAGAAACACATATTTACAAAAAAATCCACAAAATACATAACGGAAACAGAAAATAGAATATATAGTTAAGAGCGGAATGTACCTGGGTTACGCGCAACGGAAACGTGCATTTAAAAGGGCCAAAGAATTTGAAACAAATGTTGTCGGATCAATTTGATTTTTTTTTTTAATTTGAAGATAAAGGTTGGCTTTGTTGGATTTAAGAGTTAAAATTTGGTTTTATTTTTAATTTTCAGTTTTACAATGTCCTAAACTTTGTCCAACTTCACATCACTGTTACTTCGTAAATCAATAACAATTGCAAATTCCATAGCTAGAGTCCTATAGATTGTACTTTTATCTTTAAAATGAGCCCTTGTTTCTGAAAATTAATTAATATTTAGCACCAATTCTTTGACCCACACCAAAACACTATTTATATGAAATACTGGTATTTACAAGCATCGAGAGATGGGTAACCGACGAGTTCATCGAAAATCAATTCATCGAATATCAATTCATCGAAAATCAATTCATCGAAAATCAATTCATCGAAAATCAATTCATCGAAAATCAATTCATCGAAAATCAATTCATCGAAAATCAATTCATCGAATGATCAATTCATCGAATGATCAATTCATCGAAAAAAATATATTTTGTAAATATTTGAGAGGAATGCTTAGGGGATCGGAAAGTCAAAAGAGCAGTGGTCAATAAAAGTTAACAGTCTAAAAAATAATTGCGTAAAATTTTTTATATGGTTTAAAAAAAGGTAAATAAAGTGACATAGTGTTTGAATATAAATAAAGAAATATAATAAGAAAACTTATATAATAAAAGAAATAAATGTTTTGTTTTTAAGGTTTAATAAGACATGTTACGGGCAATTGCACGCAAATAATTTTTATAAATTCATACACAATAATACGCATTTTAATTGGGCTAATATGGGGGAAAATAAAGTACTATGCGCCTAAAAACAAGGTAATTAGGTTAGGTTTAGTTAGTAAAAGTCTAAAACCGAGCGGAGCGAGTTACCCATCTTCTAGTTTAAGGACAAAGCACTATTTTAGGTTAGGTTAGGTTAGTAAGGGTTTTGTTAGAAGAAGCCGAGCGAAGCGAGCTACCCATCTTCTAGTTTAATGTCAAAACACTATCTTAGGTTAGGTTAGTAAGGGTTTGGTTAGAAGAAGCCGAGCGAAGCGAGCTACCCATCATCTAGTTTAATGACAAAACAAACTCACACTAACATAACAATGCCACCTGTTTAGAATCACCGTACATTGAACAAATCATGTGTGGTATAGTAGATATGAATAGTAAAACTATGTACATAACACAAAACCCTTAAGACTTAACAGATGAGGAAATACCATTTTTATAATCCTTTAAGAATGGGTGTATTAAGTACATTTATGATCCCATTAACCGGGTTTTTCTGATCTAAGGAGCCCTGTTCGATTTCAAAATAATCCAACAGGTATCTTTTACCTGGCGTATTTTTAGAATGGAAAATTTAAAAATTATTAATAGACCAAGTATGATAGTTATTTAATAAGTGTAGTCTGTCAACTTTTATTGACCACTGCTTTTTTGACTTTCCGATCCCCTCGGCATTCCTCTCAAATATTTACAAAATATTTTTTTTTCGATGAATTGATCATTCGATGAATTGATCATTCGATGAATTGATTTTCGATGAATTGATTTTCGATGAATTGATTTTCGATGAATTGATTTTCGATGAATTGATTTTCGATTAATTGATTTTCGATTAATTGATTTTCGATGAATTGATTTTCGATGAACTTACCGTGAATCGAGAGATGTATCCATCTGGTAGCGTGGTTTTAAACTAATCTAGTCATAGTAGAGGGAGTCTTAAGCTCCGCCTTAATTTTCTACACATATCTTTGTATTTGGTGTTTAATTAGTAAGACATAAACTGTTGACTATGCTTATTCAATAATTTTCTATTGTTTTGTAAAAATTGGTAACTGAAGATCTTTGGAATAAAACAGTTTGTGATGTCAAATTTACGTGTTTTATTTTAGATTTTGCTCTTTCCGTGGTAGAATACAAATTCATATTGACCGGTTTTTTTAATTTCATCCCTAAAGGGGATATTATCTTTAATATCTCTTACGACCAATAATATATCGACTTGTTTTTTGCTTACAAAAATAACCCGTACAAATACCGAAAAACTTATTTCAGAATTTTGCCCTAATCAACCCCTAAAGGGGTCAAACAATTGGGGTGAATTATACATCCCGTCGTATTTCCTGTGTTTGTGTCTTTTTAAAATATCTAGAAATGGTATTGACAGTTTTTTAAAATTATATCCCTTAAGGGTGAACAAGGGTGAAATGTGAATTCAGGCATTCCTTAATATCTCTTAGGACCAATGAGATATCGACATGATTTTTGCTTACAAAGATTACTCTTACAATTGCCGAAAATCTTGTTTCAAGATTTTGTCCTAATCAATCCCTAAAGTGAATCTACAATTGAGGCGAATTATACATCCCGTTGTATTTCCTGTGTTTGTTGAGATATAAAATTACTTTTTGGCACATATGTGTATTTTTAAAATATCTCGAAATGTTATTGACAGTTTTTTAAAATTGCATCCCTTAAGGCTGAAAATGGGGTGAAATGTGAATTCAGGCATTCCTTAATATCTTTTAGGACCAATGAGATATCGAATTGATTTTTGCTTACAAAGATTACTCTTACAATTGCCGAAAAACTTATTTCAAGATTTTGTCCCAATCAACCCCAAATAGTTTACGGTTCCGAAAAATACAGGTTGTTATAAATATGAGCACTTTTCCCTCTCCCTGTAAGCTACTTCGAGGTGGGAGAATTTGCGACCACACCTCCAGTGAGGTATTAAGACTGGCCACCGCACCCCGCGGCCAACGATTGACTTTGGTGTTCGCTATATTTTGACCTTAACAGAGAACAAGAAATTACAAATATAACAAACATGGTTTGAGTTCGTATTAAATTTTGGAAATATGGTCACAACTTGTAGGAGAGGCCGCTCATTCATAAAAAGTTAATGAAAGAGTTGTAGTGCCCAGTGCGTAAGAAAATTCTTATCGCTATATAAACAGTACTGTACAAGCTCGTTGCACGTCGCCCACAGTCTTTCCCGCAAACTATGAACATATTTCCTTAGTACAGCCATACATGAATTTACTGTATTCGTCACAAACATTTCACTTGCGCTACAATAGTTTTTCAAACCAAAGATTACTCGAAATGTATTGTTGTCGCAAATAATAAGTTTACGAAGATGACTTTTCTTGTGACATATCCAGAGTGCCGAAGTATACATACTACCGCAAAAAGTATTAAATAAATATTTATGTACATCAGGACTGCATTTCGAGAATCTATGATTTAGCATGTTAGCTTTCACACAAACAGAGCGACATTGCCTGTCGATGTCAGCTGCGTCACTGAGATCATCACTGATAAAGTGGCCAAAATAACACACAGAAGAGACTTTTTTCACACTTTCACCATTGAGGCACACACTCGGCACAGCATGTTTTTTACCTTTCGGCTGGAACATGATATACTCGGTTTTGTTGACGTTGTATATTAAGCCGTGCTCCATCGCGTAATTCTCGCATATAGCCAAGAGTTTTCTCAGACCAGCTGGGGATGGTGCAAGGACTATCATATCATCCGCATAAGAAATGTGGTTAATATGACGGGTGCCAACCACACATCCAATCTTCTCCTTATTCAACAGGTTACTCAGGTCGTCCATGTAAACGTTGAAAAGAAGTGGTGAAAGAATCCTCCTTGTCTCACTCCAATGTCTTGCATAAACGAACTGGATTTCACTGGGCCCCATCGTACTCTCTTTTTCTCTTTGCTGTACCATTCGTGCAGTATACTAATAATTCTGAGATAAACGTTTCTCCGTTTAAGGTTGTCTAACAGTTTTCCCCTGTCCACCCGCTCAAAGGCGCGGCTAAGGTCTAAAAAGCATGCAAAGACGGGTGTATCCTTATCTAGATATTGTATGACGGTGGATTTCAACAGATAGATCGCCATATCTATGTCATGTGCTCTTTTAAACTAAAATTGGTTGTCAGCACAGCTAAGTTTACCTGTGCATTTTGCCTGAAGAATTTTTTCAAAAACTTTAGACATAACGGTAGATATTGCAATAAGGCGATAGTTTTTACTGCATGTCACTGAGCCGCTCTTGCCCTTCGGTACCGGTACTATGTCCGTTTAGAAGAATTTGGCCGGCAGGTGTCAATGAACCATCATAAAATTGTAACAAAGCGCAAATAGAATATGTAATTCAGAGGGGGCGTGAATGATGTCAACATAAGTTTTGAACTACTTTCTAATGTGTTGATAAACATTATTCAATTGTGCCGACTATGGTCTTCAATTGCTGCCAACAATTACACAAATGCATATTGTTTCCAAAACAATTGAGGTAGGACCTGATGTCATAGTGTTCTGGTTAACAGTTATAAAATGTTAGTAGTCAGTGATTCATTGAGTCAGTCATTGAAGTAATCAGTTATTCAGTAGTTATTCATTCGATCATTTTTGTGAGCACGCTATTCAAGAACCAGCCCAGCTGTTCAAGTTACCAACACGAGATGTTAGTGCATTCTACAGGGCTTCTCCATGTGTTCGCCTCGTGCGGATACCTGGGCTGGTTCGACCGATCCTGGAGAAGCCGGGGCAAGAACGGGACTTCAGCTACTAACAGACAACACCAGCAGCCATTCTAACAGTATTTTTGTAGCCAGTCTAATTGTATTCTGATGTAAAATTTTTATTATATAATAAATTTTGTAGAAAAGATGTCCGTTCTTGAATTCACCCCGTGACAATATGCTCCCCTCTAAGTCCATCAGCGCCCGCAGCTTTGCCACATTTCTGACTTTTCACAGCTTCCTTCACACTGTCACAAGTGATAAGACAGTCATTTGAGGATACTGTGGCGGGAAAATCGACAGCTTGAGTAAAATTACCCTTCACAGAGTCCTCCAAAAATATTTCACGCCAATGTTCTGCGATATCGAGGTCGTCTTTCAGGTTGTCGATGTGACTGGGTCTTGCAGCTCGTATTTTTGTACCAGTGTGCTTCCAAAATGTAGTGAAATCACTGGTACATATTTACGTATTTACGAATTTAAAATTTGTGGGGCGCGTATTTTCTCGGATATCTACAGCTAAGCAGCCAAATCCCAATTATAACAGTTTCGAATCCTTATGGTGCCACCAATGTAACGAATTGGATATTAAGGCTTTTAAGGTTGGGATTTCGCATATCCTACTGATAAGCCCCAACTGTATTAATTCGGTAGCTTATACACAAAGGAATTTGACTCAAAATATACCTGTGCCACCAAATGTAATACTCGGGGTGGGTTTAAAAGAATAATACCCCTCTTCGTAAACGTGACCCATGTAAGTGTCACCTGGTATCATCAAACTTAAATCATTGATATTTACGAAAAATTGGCCCCTATTTTCTAAAAAATAATAGTCCACCTACCTTACTTTCGAATTAGGGTAATAAACGGAATCTTTTCCCCCGGTGTTGTGGATTTCTGTTAAACTAGCCTCCTCCCATGTGTTTGTTTACTGTGGTGTCCCCAGAAGGTTGAGATTTTCTTCACCAAGTCTTTAGAATGATATAGGAGCAAACCCATTCTAACGGTTCACTACTAATGTGTATTTATTTCGGAGTGTAAAATATTTACACTACCGATTGATTTAGCTTGCTAGCCCCGAGAAGGACTATTATTATTCAATATTATACAGATATTATTCAATATTATCAAATATTATCCAAAGATGATTGTAGACACTGCGAAGTTAAATTTGGCTCATCATGACATGCAAGTATTGCAGCACCGTCAGCAAACGTAGAATTATCAATTTTTTAAAATTGGCAGGTCTTAAATATAAGATAAAAATCTGGCCCTAGGAGTTCCCTGAGGGACTCCTGAAATGACTGGATAATGTCAGCTGTACTCTTGATTATATTTACCTTGGAAATATCTATTGTTTAAGTAGGATTTTAAAACTTCATAAAGGGTATATGGCAGTACAATTTTCTTGAATTTACATAGTAAAACTTGACGCCAGATTTTATCAAAGGCTTGTGCTGTGTTCAGGTATAACTATAGGTGCGTTTTGTTGTTCTGATTCTGGTTTCAGTTTAATCACAATAGGCGTTTTGTTGGGACAATATTCTTATTCTATTCATTCGATGATTTGAGGTCGAACGACTGGAATGAATAAGTGTGATGTGGATGAAAATTAATATTTGAACGCAGTTGAATTCATTTGATTTTTAAATGTTGTTTCATTTAATTAAATCTTGGTATAACTGATTCAAAATAATTTTCAATTTTAGGTATATTCTCATTTAGTGTCTTAATATGTGCCTGTATAATTTTAATAGAGTATTGTTAAATCTAAACTTAAAATGTACAATTCAATTATTCGTTCTAAAACATTACGTTCTAGAACCTTTCGAAAGTTTTCCTCTTCTGCATTTATTATTTAGATTATCCATTTATTTAGGCGATATACGTTCGTTTTCACACGCCACTCGAGTCTAGGATTTTCTATAACCATATGAATTCACTTCCATGCAAATGTCATTCTGTGTTTACTTCGCGATCAAAATGGTCGTTTTCTTGCGCATCAATTTTAGTACTTCTAACCAGCCACCAACAAAACTCACCCAATATAGAATAGTTGTATGAACAACTACCTTATGTATTTGTTCCACCGTACCTTTTTTTAATCCAAGCTGACCATCTGGAATAACACCTTGTAATAGCGGATAAAGCTTTTGAAAATGAGTAAGTAAAAATTTTTGCGCCTAGCGCAGCACATCTAAATGAGTAGAATATATATTAAAAAACAATAAATAAATCACATAACAAGTAAATAAAAATTTCTACATATACTTGAAAGAGTTGTCGTGGCTCCCTGGTAAGACGGTTGCCTACGGAGCACAGGGACGCTGGTTCGATACCTCCCACCTCCTTCGGATTTTTATCTTCCGATATTGTGCACACAGCTGTGGGGTAGACTAAGCCTCAAGTATTTAATACTTATTAATGAGTACCTGTTCATTCAGGGATAATAGGATCGTTTGAAACGTCACACTGACCACGTGGCTTTCATATCTATGACCGTTATTCTATAAACTGAGAACTTACCTTCTCTACCCCTTATACGCCTATCTAGGCATTGGGAAGCTATTATTTTTTTATTTATTTATTTACACATACTTAATAATGGAAATTTGCACGGACAAACACAAATAAATTAGAATAAAAGTCTGTTCGCAACAATGGGCTGGCGCAGGGTAATGGTAAAAGGTTATGGTAAAGGACCAGTTATCGTCGGATATCATAGATTAGGATAATTATCACATTAAAATAAATTATTCCTATCTGTATGATAAACATTTTGATGTACTATGTATCATTGAACATTGGTTGACAGAAAATGAAGTAAAAATATTCTCCCTACTAGATTACAAAATTGCAAGCTACTCTGCAAGAACATATATGCGAGGCGGAGGAACTATGATCCTCGTTAAGAAAGACTTGGAAGCCATTCCTATATTCGACTGTCAAACCTACAATAGTAAAGCACACTGCGAAGTTTCGGCCGTTACGCTAAAACATATTAATGCCATTTTAATTAACTCGTACCGACCACCTTCAGGAGATAATAATATTTTTCTAAATAATGTCGACAAAATTTTGTTAGCAATAAAACTGAAAAAAAAATGTAATCTTCTGTGGAGATTTTAATGTCCATTTCAACTCTGCAACAACGCAGGCTGTTCAGCTTGAAGACCTGTTTCAATCCTTTGGTTTAGTCTCTTGTGTTGATTTCAATACAAGAGGAGACAACCGCTTGGACAATGTCTTCTATAAACTACCAAACATTGACGCATTAACCATTCATGCATGTATAGTTGAAACTGCTCTTGCTGACCAAAGTGGAATACACTTTTATTTTACAACTCAATTGACTAATGCTGATGAATGCTTCCATACTAGTAAAATGTATGGTCTATACATTTACTAAAATAGTAATAAATCGTATGTACCAAAAACTTGACGAAGAAAGCTGGTTGACAGTGAATAAAGACAATGGCGGTAGGGCTTTTACAGAATTTTTCGAGAATTTTGTCAGAATTTATGAAAATAGTTTTCCCTTAAAAAAATAGTAAATTCAAATCCAATCAATTAACTTGGTTTAGTGAAGAAATAAAAAACATGAGACAAACACTTATAGAAATGAACAGTCAATATTTAAATAACCCCAATGTTGTATCCCTTCGTAACAGAAATATTTTTAGAACTAAATACAGAAGTGCAATTAGGGATGCCAAAATGACAGCCAACTCTGATTTTATAAAAAACTCTGCATAATATTTTGCATTTCACGTGGCAAATAATTAACGGTATCAGACCTTCTAAACGCTCCCCAATCCTTACTACTTGTCTAACTTCGAGTGACTTCAATAAATTTTTTGTTAAAATATCTGATAATTTAACTGAAAAAATACCAAAATCAAATAATTCTCCAACATCGCTTATGAACCTTTCTCATATAAATTCATCTTTCTCTTTTTCTACCGTTTCTTGTATAGTAATGAGAGACACAAACAATAGCCTCAAAATCATCAACGTTACCATAGTAAAGTCTTTAAAAGACAAAATAATAAGTCCTTTAACAAATATATTTAATATCTGCATTGCATGTAATATTTTTCCAGATGAATTAAAAATTGCAACAGTGCTCCCGATATATAAGAAAGGTGATAATGATGATCCAGGAAATTACCGCCCAATTTCACTGTTGCCAATATTTTCCAAAATATTCGAAAAGATATTGTCAACTTAAATACTTTGATAGTAAAAAGTTGTTCAATAAGGCACAGTTTGGATTTAGAAGCGGTAAATCAACAACAGATGCAATATCATCTTTCCTTTCTGAAATATCGGGTAACATGGAATCTAGAGAATACTACTTGGCCACATTATTAGATCTTTCAAAAGCTTTTAATTGTGTCACCTATGAAATACTATTTGAAAAGTTAACCTTATATGGATTTGACGAGAACAGTATCAACTTGATTATATTCTACTTAGAAAATAGGACACAGATTGTTTCATTTAAAAATGTCTCGTCAAATCCCTTAACGGTTACCTCGGGCGTTCCACAAGGATCAATCCTCGGTCCTCTCCTCTTCTTAATTTATGTCAATGACTTTCCCTCCTACATTGGTGGAACCAGTATTTTATACGCCGATGACACAACGTTAATTGCAAGATCGTCATCACTTATTGATGTTACCACTATTAATAACATCGCAATGCAGAGAGCTAAGTACTGGTTCGACACCAATCGACTCTCCCTAAACCTCAACAAGACCCAACAAAATCTTTTAACACTAAAACCAAACAATTTTGATAATCCGAAATCCGTGAACTTATTGGGGGTACTAATTGAACCCAAACTCACTGTCAGTGTCAAAAAAATTGTGTTCTGCAATATATTTGCTAAGAAACCTGACATCCATTGTAAGTACCGACGTTCTGAGAATTGCATACTATGCATTATTCCACTCCCAAATGACATATGGCATTACAGCATGCGGTCATTCAGCAGCAGCTAACAGAATTTTTAGCTTACAACGACGCGCAATCAGAGTGATGACACGTTCACCCTACAGAGCTGATTGTCGCAATAATTTTATTTCTTTAGATATAATGACTTTTCCATCCGCGGTCATGTACCATTCCCTAATTTTAACCCATAAAAAAATATGCAATTTTCAAACTCATGCGGTAATACACCAATACAACACAAGAGGCAGGTCGAATTTATACCCAGACTTTCTGAGACTTACTAAATCTCGTAATTGTGAGAACTTCTATGCAGTCAAACTACTTAATAAGTTACCAGTGGAACTCAGAAGTTTGGGTTATAACGAATTCAAAAAAGGGATGAAGCAGTTTTTTACTGAACATCCATTTTACTCCATAGAAGAATTATTTAAATATACATAGGTTTTACCAAAGTACTGAATACTTGTATTATGCCTATCCTAACCTACGGTAGCCAAACGTGGTCGCTGACAAAAATACAAGCCAACAAAATAAAAGTTTGTCAAAGGGCGATGGAAAGAAGTATAGTGGGTGTGAAACTAAAAGATAAAATACGGCACGACATAATAAGGCAAAAAACAAAAGCTAAAGACGTGCTTATAGCCGCAAATATGCAAAAATGGAAGTGGGCAGGTCATGTGGCAAGAATGAGAGATGATAGGTGGACACAAAAAACCACAAATTGGTTTACATCTGATGGAAAAAGAAAGAAAGGAAGACCTAGAAAAAGATGGGTGGATAGTGTAGTAGCGGAAGCAGGAATATTCTGGCAAAAGAAATCTACGAATAAACTAGAATGGAAAAAAGCAGGGGAGGCCTATGCTCAAAAATGGGCTCAACTTACCTGAGAAAAGAAATAAATAAATATAAAATTAAATTAAAATAAAATTGTATTAATTATATTTGTTATAACCTTACTAAAAATATATTGTAAATAGGTAATGTAATAAAGGCTATTGTTATTATAATTATTATTAGGTTTTAAAAATGTAATGCAAATCTTGTAATCGTATAATAATTGTATAATTAAATGTATATGTCTTGACTAACTTAAAACAGATTTAATGTAAGTCAATAAATATATTATTATTATTATTATTATTATTATTTTGGGGTTTGTCAGGTCTTGACAAGCGTCCACTAATCTCAAACTTCAGCAACCTTTTGAGCCGCGTCATACTAGAGACTAGTGGAGCTAAATACACACGACTGCATCCCAAACCCTGGCGATATGCAGCCTCGGAAATTACGCCAGATCCAGTGCCCGCACAATGCGGAGCGACCCGAGCAGCACTGCTTTCTGCATCCTGCAGATCAAAGAGTTGGCAGAAGATCTACAGGCGGGAATGGACTCGATTTCCCTTCGATAGGAGGCTTTCATGCCACCCAAAACACCAACTATCAGGACTACAAGCTTAACTTTATACCCGGGATACAGCTTTCTAAGCTCGGACAAAA